>NJDD01004372.1:155830-187482 GCA_002245505.1 Calephelis nemesis
CTATACTCGCCTTTTACGAGTTGCCTGGCAGGAAGGCAGATGGTCTATTCTGCAAAGGAGCCCGGACCAACACGGGAAATATCGGTTTCTATCAACATAAAAGGTTCATTGCAGGAATACAGGCTTAAACTGTTTTTCACAAAAAATACGTGCACAGTATGTATCGATAATGTTAAAAAATATCGATATAATATTTGTGGACAAACTTTTTAATTGGCGCATCCCTAGAAAATGCAGTGTACAAACAATACTGCGCTCCTGGTATTCAGGGCATTCAACTCAAACAGCTGATACTTAAAGCTAGATCGTCTCTAAAATTTCAGAATCCTCTAGATGCTTCAGTTTTACAGTTACAGACTCCGTTCTACCGGCATAGGGTTTCGTACAGTTTCCCGAATCTGCTGCTGAAGCGGTTTTGGGGACTTATGTTACACGTTGTATAACAATTACCTATTTAGTTCTATTTTAGTAAGTTGCATGATTGAACACATAAACTCAAAATCCGAGGTTTTTCTTAAAAACTGTAACTTAAAATATGGTTGTGACAATTTTGTGCCCCAAAGGCATCTCGACAGTCTTGACCTAGTATTGAAATTACTAATAAAATTTATTTCAAGGGTCAAGGGTGGCAAATAATACTGAGAATAAAACAACAAAAAT
This sequence comes from Calephelis nemesis, assembly GCA_002245505.1. Lineage (NCBI taxonomy): Eukaryota > Metazoa > Arthropoda > Insecta > Lepidoptera > Riodinidae > Calephelis > Calephelis nemesis. The sequence goes on from NJDD01004372.1 coordinate 156,491, forward strand.
GAAAAAGATCTGAAAAATCTTTTTGTAATGTTTTAGTGGATTGAAAGAAAGTGTTGGTGTTAAAATGCGAAAGGGCATGCTCCGCTGGTTCGGTCATATGGAAAGAATGACAGATGAAAGATTGACAAAGCAGATATACAATGCGAATGTAGATGGATGTAGGTACCCGGGGAGACCAAAGTTGACATGCTACGATCTGATCACTCGGATATTATCAAAGAAGAAAGAAGTTATGTCAAGAGTCTTCGAAACCGGCGTGTTTGTATGGAAAGGGTAATGAACGTGAAGGAAGCCAGAGAGGTTTGTCAGGATCGTGAGGTCTCGCACTCGATACTCTCTGCCAACCTCGTGAGGGACTTGGCGTGAAGATAAGTATGTATGTATGCATGTAGTGGAAGAGCTGGCAATCGAGTTAAAGTTTCGGGATTTCTAATTGCCTGATGATAGACTATAACTCGACCAGCTGGCGATTTCATTTTACAAGTCAAACTATTAGCTATGTAGGTATTATGTTGTAGAGTATTGTGACTTTGCCTGAACTATTTCCACCATCTTACATATTCTTGCAGACATAACGTCAGTGTTTATCTTTGTCATGTTCTAGGCCTAAGGGTAGATTATCTCACGCTGGTACCAATGGCAACGTACATCTTTCCTTATGCTTATCATTACTTTAATAGAACACCAAGTTTTTATAGGTTGTAAGATGACAAACAAGCAAGCGGCTCTCCTTTAATTCTAAGTCAACCGCCGTTTATAAATATCATAAATGTTACTGTTGAGTCGTTGTCTTATGGCCTAGAAAGTAGTCCACTGATGCAACGTGTGTTGTCTATCGGCTGCAGGCACAAAACACTTCAATGGCGAGCACTGACATGAGAATTCATTGGCGACAGAAATACGAGTAGGTAAAAGGATTTCTGAACCTTTAAAACGACAGTACGACACGACACTCTTACTGACTTTTTAATACTATAGAAGGTGAAAAGCACCTTATAGGTATCATAATTATATGTATATTTAAACTAGCTGTCCCGGAGTTCCTGCGTTCCACCCGTTTAGTTTGTGTGGTAAAATTAAAATGTTGTTTTTCGTCAATCAATCAAATCAATAATTATACGTCAAATATAACATTGTTCCACTGATTCAGTTTGTTTGGGAAAAAATTAAATGTTGTTTTTTCTAGTTTCCTCGCAGTTTTTCCCTTTTTCTTATCTTTACATTCTTCACTGGATTAGAAACAATAATTGAAAACCAAAATTAGCCAAATCTGTTCAGATGTTCTCAAGTTTTAGCGAGTTTTTTTAGTTTTTATATATATTTAAATATATAATTAGGTGTAATTATGTGTTATCAGTTTGGATACTGTTTGTTCACTTTATCTTTGACCTTGCATTTCGACCCCGATCTTGCACCACCTGGATTGCCGTTTATTGAACTAAGCTAACGCTAAAAATTATAAGAATATACTATTTTGGATCTTGGTACGAATACAATATTATATATTATATTACGAGAGTGAATCAAAAAATAAAACATTTCCAATGCAATGCATCACTACATAGTATGAAACAAAGTCTCTTCCTCTGACCCTATGTCCATTTGTATGCTTAAGTCTTTCAAACTACGCAATGGATTTTGTTAATTTGATAAAGTGATTGAAGAGAAAGGTTTATATGTATCGAAGTGTACCCGTGCGAAGTAGGGGCGGGCCTCTAGTTTATAATAACGTGTTTCTTTCAAAAATGATTTTCTTTACTCTCGAAGACTTCCTCAACAGCAGCTATAACCCCGAAATTATTTTAGAATTTAGTCTCACGAATTTCTTTCTTAAATTTTGGGAATGAGTGAAAATTACTAGGGGCTATGTCGAGATATTTACTAAACTCTGGTTAAATAAAAAAAACTCGAATGAGTTGACATAGAGACGTAGGGTTCACACATAACCCTGTGCATGCTACGTACCAAAATGACATTTGAATACATTCAAGTAATCGGCTGTCATTGAACATTTCCAATACTCGTGTCAACTATTATTTTGAAACGGAATCGATTGTATGTCATTTCACGTTTACATATCGTTAAGTTTTGACCAGTAGGATAAGGAGTATACTAAATACCTCGAGTACTGAATTAACTTTTACCTTGCGCTATAACTAACATTATTCATCTGCTTTACTGGTTTACAGTGCTCGGATTCAAAAAATATTTTTAAGCAAATATCCCAAGAAAACTAGGGTTACCCACCATTAGCTTAACGTACTTAGTCCCATATATATTATGTTAGCAAATCTATTACTAACGGCATATTTATCCAATCATGGGCAACACTATCTTTGTTAGTGAAAATACACAGTTATGAGTTGCACCAGCCAGAAATCAAAGTCAATATCTCATGTAGTCAACACCAACCCTGGACCACTAGACCACAGTGGTAAAAAAAAACTAAACGAAAAACAAAGTAAATACTGGGACACATATGGCAATATACCATCAGATAAGATAAATCTTACCTAAAACGGCAGTTAAATATTTGCAGAATCGTGTGTTAAATACCTAGTTGTTGTAAAGTACTTAATCTTATCTTCTTCTTAATCTATCTATCTTCTTCTTCTTATCTTAATCATATTCTATCACATTATGGTGTCCATTAAGTGTAAATTTTTACGATATACACTAAATAAATATTACACACATAGTGAAAATAGATAGGTATGTACATAAACTATTTTGTGTTTTATATGTGACAGTAAAGGGTTAGTTATGAATAAAGGGGAAGCGATGTCTTGTTTTGAAAGGGGTTCGTAAAGCTATAAATTTTAGTAGTTATTTTAGTCATACACTGTATTTAACGTAAATTCGTACTAGTGGTTGTATGCTAAGGCTATTTGGCCCTTGATTAAAATGTTCCAACGAAAAAGAAAATGTTTATTGGGCAATGCGGGTTCAGATTTGAGCCACGCCATGACCTCGATCCAGTGAGAACGAGTGTGGGTGCTGACCGCCCTCAACCGCCCACAGACACACACCTATAAGATGTTAGTTCCTTCTATGAGATGTAAAGAATGTGATGTTTTATCAATGATTATCACGTTAAGTTTTTTTATGTGTTCAGGCAGCAAACAAGCACGTGACTCGCCACCACTAATGTTGATGGTGCGGCCCATTCTCATGTCCGGAGTAGGTATTATTAGACCGCGTGTGCAAGTCTATCAGCTACCCTAAAGAATTTCTTTCTTTAGTTTTTGGCACTAATGTTAGCATTTGTTAGTAGTAAAGTTGAAATCTTTACAAGTTACCCGATTTAACAAAATCGGGTCAAAGTAATTCAAAATTAGTTAGTCATTTGTCATCAAAGAAAGTCAGGTCAGGGTCATGACTGAAGTGGTAGCCTTATTTCTCCAGCTCATTAAATGAGATTTGGCGACAACGAGGAAATACAGAATACATTAGTTTCTTCATGATTATTTCATTTCTGCATTTTCACTAATCTAATTGTACATAGCGCCACCAAAGTTGACTTATTTCACTCAAAATAAATTATAAACAAGAAAGTTAATATAACAATAAATAAATTACGATTTTTCTTTTGATGGCGCCGAACCTCCCCGTGTTGGTCAGGGCTTCTTTGCAGTATAGACCATCTGCTTTCCTGCCATACAGCTCGTAAAAGGCGAGCATAAGCTTACCGTCTCTAACACCGTGACATACCACTGGATCGTAGATTTGCGCAGCAACTCGCCCGGATTGGTAGCACCGCCTTACCTATTCCTTTGCTGACGTTATCGTGGCAATAACGTCAGTCGTCAGCGCTTGCCGTTGACGTGTTTCGGTTCGAAGTTATCGGAGGATAAGGTAGCCGGTAAACATACTTTTACTTTAGGCCTAACATCCCGGCTTCGCTTTAGTAAAGCACCATCACCATTCTTACCATCATAAGTCGGTCTGTTTGTTTGCCTTTAAATATAAAAAAAATTCGTCGGTTTCATTAAATTGGCATAAATGCCTCCAAAACAAAAAATACGTTTAATAAGTTAATACCTCCCCATAGGGTTTTTTGATTTGCTTTACAAACATTAAGTTGTGTCATTTATCTAGTGATATATATATTTACTGTTCATTTGCATATTTTTCTAATTAAAAATCAACATAGTTCTCTAGCTAAGGAAAACGTTGGTCTAAGAATTGATGTCTCTTTCAATGATTGAAGCGCAGTAATAGGGGTTCTACGGTTGTAAACATTAGTTGGTATTCAACCGGATCTGATATTAATTGTAATAATAATCGGAATATGGAAACTAAAGTTTCCTCCAATATAATCTTGGTTGCTATGCGTGCTCACAACCGTCTAGAACGTCTTTATAATTTCAAAAAACCAACTCCAATTTCATTACCACGTCTCGATTGCGAACTTTTTTCGAGAGGCTTTTCAGTTTTCTTGTACTTGACCTTAAAATTTATAATACTAGCTGTTGCCCGTGACGTTGCGTGCGTTAATGGTTACTGAGTTACCCTCTTTGTGTGTCAAATTTCATGAAAATCTGTATAGCAGTTTTTGTGTGAATGAGTAACAGACAAACATACAAACTTTCGCGTTTATAATGTTTTAGGGTTTGAGCACCTTGGAATCATGACCTACTTTCCAAATAAAAGAACTATCAAAAACAGTTCATAATAGGCCGACTATACCACAATTTAATATACGAAAAAATCATCCAGTCCACAATTCTAAGTAAGATCTACATTTCTCTAGAAATGTATTTGGACTTATTACATCGGATTTCAAGAAAGTTGGAAAACATAATTTTTAGGTACAGAGTACAGACGTAGTGGGTTAATTGGTCAGTATCGTATAAGTTATTTATTTTTTGTTCCAGAAATTGAAACAATCAAAACGAACGAATGAAAATGAATTCACGAACGACTTTCCTACTGTGCGTGTGGGCGAGCTTGTTGGCATGCTGTGTAAGTCAACGAGCAGAGCAGCTGTTAGCACAGAACCCTTGCTCCAGCAAGACGACATGTAGTGAATGTATACGGACTCCTTCCTGCGCGTGGTGCTTCGCCCCCGATTTCAATAGCCCACGCTGCTTCAACCCCGCCATGGAAGGTGGAACTGCTGGATGCGATGAAGCGTATATTTTCAATCCCGATAACCAACAATCAATTGACCCTAAGTTCAATCGGGAATTGACAAGAGGTATGTTTGTCGTTTTGTTATTACTAGTGGTCGCCCATTGGTCGAAATTCGCCCATAATAAATTTTAATATCTTGTTGATAAGAAAGCCATCTTCATTTCTAAAGACCAACTACTTTGTTTCCAAACTGTATAGTGCGACATCTGTAATCTTTTATCGTTATCATCAATATATTTGTTGGTGTGTCAAATTCATGGTAGTGTGGGTAATGTTTTATTTATTGATATAATGTACTTTATGAACATTGTTATTAAAAAATATTATTAGCGTTCTGCACTTCTCCTACACATAAACTATAAGTGTGCCAAACTTTATGCTCCTGCGTCCGCGCAATTTTCGTAAAAAGGGGTCCAAAGTTTTGGCATCACGAATTAATATTTTGATATTTGCTTTCAATAAGTGATGTGAGATGTGTAAAGTTGGGATAAAAAAATCTCAGTCCACTTATTTATTTTTTATAACCTATTTTTTAGATCTTCATGTACTTGGCGTTTAAGAGTAATTAGTTAATAATTAAGAAGGTATTCAAATTTTTATTGCATTTGTTTATTGGAAAATAACTATTTTTTTCCTGTGAAAACGAAGCTAGCCTCCGATATTAGAGAGGCTTCTGTTAGATTTCTAATTAGGTAAAAGAAATGAATAGAAAATATAATCTCTTGGTAAGTGATCGTTTCGTTTTTTTATTGTTTGTAGCAAGGGGACGGATAGGAATGGGCATGGAGTCATCTTACTACGAAGAGTCTTTCAGTAGTAGCGGCAGCAGCAGTGTCAAAGGCGGCGGAGGATATATGGCAGGAGGTGCAGCCGGTGGCGAGAACTTGGTGCAGGTCAAGCCTCAACAAGTCAAATTACAATTACGAATGAGTGAGTACTGTTAGATTCAGCGACATTAATTAACCTACAGTTTAAGATATTGAAACTCGTCCAACGAGTCCATTATGATATATATTTTCGAACATGATAGCAGTCATTTAAAGTCCCTTTATTGTCTGATTGATTTTATGTTCTGTTGATGTTTATGGCCTATTTTTATTTTATTTGGAAATAAAGTATGATGAATTTATTCATAAGCAATGAACAATCAATAAATTGTATTTACGTGTATCCTTGGATAAAAAATGATTTTAAGAAACAAAAAAAGACTAAGACAATTTTACCCTTTTCAAAAAATTTGCCTCATTTACCCGATCTCGTGCCAGAAGGGTATATAGCAGCGCGCGAGGTATGCAGTTACGGAGTGCTAGCCTGCAGTCTAAAGTACCGAATGATTTTAAATCTATGACTTTTAAGTCTTACTGTACATAATATGTTATGTTCACGCCAAGCTCTTTCAAGGTAGACAGAGAGGAAAGAGTGCCATTTGTCACGATTTCTACAGATCTGCCTACTTAATCATTAGCATAGTAAGTCTTATTGTTTATGGCTAGCCTTATGTTTGGTTAAAATAAGCGATGTTTCATTTTGGTTAAGATTTTTTATAAATTAGTGCATTCTTAATTTTTCTTTCCTGTCCTTTCATTTTTAATTACAAATTTAATTTTGCACAATATTAATAACAAAGTTTATAATATTTTATTAATTCACTTTTAAGAGTGAACACTTAATAAACGAGTCTCAGGTTCTAATAATAGTAGTATCTAGCGTGACTTTTTTAGATTCTTAAAATTTGTTATAAAGGGCACACTTTTTTTGTCGATGCGTTGTTTTGGATTGACTTAAGTATTTAAAAAAGAAATTAAGAAAAAATATTTTATTCTTTCAGACCAAATGCAAAAAATGACATTTTCATATGCTCAAGCTCAAGACTATCCTGTCGACTTATATTATCTTATGGACTTGAGTCGATCGATGAAGAATGATAAAGAAAAACTCAGTACATTGGGCAGCTTGCTGTCTAGCACTATGAGAAATATTACTTCCAACTTCAGAATAGGTTTTGGATCTTTTGTGGACAAACTTGTGATGCCATATGTTTCAACAGTGCCTAAAAAGTGAGTATTAAAATCTATTGATTTATTAAATAAAGAAATCAAAGGAAAAAAATGTTTAATAGTTTTGGTTATTGACTTGAAAACACATTGTCTGACACACTCTACTATACATATTCTTTTACATTATTTTTTATTTTATTTTATGTGGAAGGCAAGGATTTCCTTACGGTAAGAAATGCCGTTGCCTATAGACAACAAAGGTGGTAATGGTGCGTTGCCAACCTGAGGTGAGATGATCTGTCTCCTGCTCATGTAAAGTTTACAGGCTACCCTACCCTCCGACCGAAATACGACAATGACGAGGATTGGAATAGGTAAGGCGGGGTGCCTGAATTTGTTTTGTTGTTCCTTATCTTGTCTGGGTAACTTTCTTAACTTTGGAGATGGTAGTAGTTTCCCGTAGATAGGGTTAAAAGTAATCACATTTTAAATTTGTTCTAATATTAAAACAATAAGTATGTTATAAATCCAAATAAAACATTTGTGTTGATTTAAAAGTATTTGCACACCATGATGTGGAAGAATTTATTGTATAGTAAATATTTTTAACGACTTTTAACATACATATTCAACAAATAAATAAACATTTATTTTTTCTGCTTTTTATGACTTGGACCAAATTACAGGACCGTTACGAAATTTTATCAAAATTGATGTCACAGAATACATGCATCGCGGCACGAGATTTTATTTGCTATAGACTAGCTGTTATCTGAGTCTAGCGCATATTAAAGTTATTTAGTTTTCGCGCAGGAATAAGTTGAAATATCAAGATAAAAATAATACATTTTATTACTTATTCTAAGCTTTCATATTTCCTTAAATATTATAAAGGCCTCGTGTTGGTCCGGGCCTGCTCAGTAGATTAGACCATCTGCCTGTCTGCCAGGCAGCTCGTATAAGGCGAGCGCTGGTTATATAGATCAGTACCAACTAGAACACTGGTAGTAGAGCGCTGTGTAGCAACTTAAACTGGTTGGGGTCCACCGCCTTAGCTATTCCCGCTGCCATAAGGACTCTGCCATAATCCGGAGGATGGGGTATCCGGTAGACTTGCACAATAGACTTCACGTCTTGGCCACAGGGCAGCGACGCATCTATAACATCTATGGTATCTGTAGGCCACGGTTATCTCTTATCATCTGGAGAGCCGAGCCCTTTTCGCTGAACTATAACATAAAAAAGGCATATTTTACTAAATATGTTTAAAAAAGTTCAGTAATTTCGTAGTTTATCTCAACATATATCGTAATACGAGATTTTCATATGTATAAATAGTTAATTGTATTTCTTTTTCAGCCTGATATCGCCTTGTGAAGGATGCGCAGCGCCGTACGGATACAAGAATCAAATGTCACTCAGCAATGACACCGACTTCTTTGATGTTAGTATTGCATTCATATAGTGCTTGGTTTGCGATTCGCAATGCTAACATTGTTTTATGAATATTAATTCTAGATTCACTTTTATAACTTATATCACGTTACAATGACTACTCAATCCATGCCACTTCTTCACTAAGTACTTTTTTAGTTTATTGTAACGAATTTTAACTTAGTCTCAAAAAACACTTAAATTTATTATTATGTCGTTTTAGTTAACCACCCACGACATCCTTAGTATTAAATAGTTTAATATAAACTTTCACTCCCCATAATAGTCTTTTGGAGGTTGATTTTTCTTTTAAAAATATAACTTTCCTTAGCTATATGGATATAAAATTTCATCAAAATTGTTCCAACAGTTTAGCCGTGAAATTATTCTTAAGTTGTATTTTTTTCGAAAAATGGATTTAGACAGTCTCAAAGGACAATAAACGAAGTGACAAAAGATTATATTATTGTGTTCCGTGTCCAGAAAGCGGTGGCGCAGGCGGACGTGTCGGGCAACCTGGACGCGCCGGAGGGCGGGTTCGACGCCATCATGCAGGCCGTCGTCTGCAAGCAGGAGATCGGCTGGCGCGAGCACGCCCGGAAACTGCTCGTCTTCTCCACTGACGCCGGCTTCCACTACGCTGGAGATGGCAAGGTAACCTAACCAACTTTCTACTGTGGAAAACTGCAAGTGTTATTCAAAACCTTACGTAGAGACTGGAACTTCACCAAGTGCCGATGGTGCAAAAAAAACTCTGAACCTAACCTTTTTTACACTTTACCCTTTGTGAACATTCTCTTGGTGCATTAATCTATGAGAAGATTAGCCCCCTGTGCCCCCACGAGCCCCCAGTGCAACTACCTAACTGTAATTCTTGGTCTTTCTGTATAATCAAAACTCAACGTGAATGCAGTAAACCCAAAATATTGTATTATTAACTTAGACATAAACAATAAAAAAACATAATGATAATAAACATTGTATTATTAACTATCGCCTCTGTGGTCTAGCGGTTCAGGTGTTGAACTTGACTGCATGAGGTCCCGAGTTCGAATCCGGGTCGGGCAACAAAATGAAAATTTGGTTTTTCCAATTTTCTAATATAAAAATGTTGCTCGGGAATGGATATGTGCCCGATTGGCGATAAGCTTGCCATCTATCACTTTGTAGAACTTAGTGTCTTCGGCTAGTCGTGAGTGCCCTGGTTGTGCCTCTGCCTATTTCTTCTGCGATATGGGCGTGAAGATACTTAACATAGATTGGAGTATAGTTGTTTCTAGTACTTGCGTCATAACGTTATCAAAGTATTTATAAACTTCCGGAATCCAGAATGTAAGAATAAATTTTCATGTTCGTATTCATAAAGTTATTTTTTATTGTTTGGACATTGAACAAAAGGGAAAAATTAAATTGTATACAATCAAATTTCTTAACATAGTTGAAAAAGTTTTATCAATGGATTAATATTAGGTACATAGTAATTATTTTACTGCCATATTGAAAACAAACAAATAATAAAAAATCTATAAGAATAAAAGTCGAGTAAATAATAATAAATGAAATTTAAATCCCGGTTACCCACATTGAGATCTTAGTGAGAAAGAAAGGATTAAAATAAATACTGATCTCAGTGATCTCAGTGATCACATTGAGATCTTAGTGAGAAAGAAAGGATTAAAATAAATACTGATCTCAGCATTCAATTTAAATTCACTCTTAATTTCTCTTTTCCTTAATTATTCTTTCCGTCCGATTCGATAGAAGAAGAATTGGCTTCTTTAGTCGGGTCGGAATCTTTGATTAAATTACAATAAATAATTATGATTATTTATTGTAATTTAATTTTCAATATTTTCGGTTTACTTAACGGCAAAGCACGAGTAGGTATATAATGCACATTTGAAATGTACCTTATTTTCATTATTTCCATGCCTGTACAAGAACATAAATTATTGTTACAATATTGGATTCGGAAAATTTTGTATACACATGCCCATTTACATAACACACAGGTAGATATTTTTTCATATGAAATTATATTGAGTTTTTCAGAATACTGGAAATAAATTTATCGCCTCTGAGTAGCAGTTGTTGGACTTGACTGCATGAGGTCTCGGGTTCGAATCCCGGAGTCGGGCAACAGATAGAAAATTGGGTTTTTCCAATTTTCTGATTAAAAAAAATGTTGCTCGGGATTGGATATGTGCTCGGTTGGCGATAGGCTTGCCACCTATTACAATGTGGGACTTAGTTTCTTCGGCTAGTTGTGGGTGCCCTGGTTGTGCCTCTGCCTACCTCTACGGGGATATGGGCGTGAAGATGCTTCTTCGGAAATAATGAAACCTATCTGGGCATATCCATGTTATGCGAACCTTGCATAAGTACATGAAAAAGCTCTACCTATTCCGATCAATGGTTATTCAACACCACTCTGGCTTGACACTACAAAAATACTATAGTAATAATTGTTAATCATGTTGTTGCATTTACACAAAAGGTACATACAGTTAAAAGCCCGTATATCATCACGGTCGTCATCATCATCACCTTAGTCTTAGCCTCAGTTCCTCACAAGGGCAACAGCAAACGGCAGCTAGTATTTGTATCAGTATCTACTTAGCTATATCATATTTTTTTTGCAGTTGGGTGGCATCGTGCAGCCAAATGATGGAGAATGTCACATGGAGAATAACGCATACACACATTCAACTACACAGGACTATCCCAGTATCTCACAAATTAATCTTAAGGTATGTATTTGCTACAATTATGAGTTGATATACAGTTTAAATCGACAATTTATATTAAGAATATATATATATATATATATATATATATACGAGTTAATATAGTATATGTATATATACGAGTTAATTTAAAAATGTATGCACTCTTAAGATTAATAGGAACTTAGTAGCGAATTTATTAGTGGTTTTTAATATGTATTTTTGTATAATAAGCATACGCTAAGTGGACGTACAATGGCACTCACAGCCACAGCCGTCTAAAATCAATAAATTTAATATTTAAAATGAAACAGAATACTGTAGCAATATCTCCTGACTTGTAACTTTCATGAAGGTAACTGACGAAATGACCGTCGAATTTATTGTTTTAATTTGAATTTACGTGACACGAAGGAAAAACTAAGAAAACTCAAAAAACACTTCTTTCTCTATCTTATACTAATTGAAGGAAACCAAACTTATTAATTTCCTTATTCCAAGTAATCGCCTCTCAGAATTCACTTTAGGTATAATTCTGCATTGCCAACCTAGCATTAAAATGATGTATTAACAATGGAATGTTTTGTAGGTGAAAGAACACGCCATCAACGTGATATTCGCCGTAACTGCGGAGCAAATCAACGTGTACGAACAGTTGAGCAAACATATCGAGGGCTCCAGTAGCGGGATCCTCAGCGAGGACTCCGGCAACGTGGTGGATCTAGTCAAGGAACAATACAACGTGAGTACTAGTTTAGTAACTAAGTACATACTTTATATTAACTTAGAAAAAAATAGGATTTAGCAAAATAGTTTAATACAAAAAGTTGTTTTATAAGTTGCTAGTCTATGCTTGCTACGCAATCTTGATAAAGTTCTAACAACATATTTTGACATTTTAATGAGTTCTAGCGAGAGAAACAACTTTAATATAGGCACAATGCCGAGATGAAAACCTAGTAGAATGCAATATAATATAATAGAAACCAATCTCAAAACTTACATATGATATCTACAGTACTACTATTTAAATTATGCGCTTCGGCTTTACACTTTTTACTCTTTTTACACTTTATATTTCTATTTTTAAATTGGTTGACCTAATCTAAATTTAAGCGAAATGATTAACTATGTGTAATAACAACTCTATATAGATATATCTTTAAACCTCATTCGGATTTCTGAAGGTTGACCAATATAGCCGAAGCGCATAATTTTAATAGTACTAATATACATACCTATATCATGAAACGAAAAACATTAAAATGCAAAAAGAGCCGTTTCGATACAACTCCGTTTGAACTTGACTGATTATAATGTAAAACTAATGCAATAAAAACTACAGAATTTAAAAATGTCAGAGTAATAATTTTATTTTGATTTCAATCTTGTGTTGTGTAACTCACAAAAACTTTTTGTATTTTCCTTGATTTTCATTGTATTCCATAATTAATTAGAGTCAGACTTGGTTGTAATGAGACCACATCAGAAGTACGCTTTTTCAAGTTCAAATAATCGATTTAGTAAATTGCGGAAATATCGATTAACATACATAAAACATATAAATCGAACATATAACCTCTTGCTTATTTCGACGTTGGGAATAAAAACAAGATACAGGTACTAACTACAATTTGTATTGTGAATTATTTGTATGATTGTTATTCCACCTTTCCTCTTAAACAGATCACAACAAAATTGGACAGGCGAATATTTGGTTGTGGTAATTGAATATTATAGAACGATGAAAAAGTTTGTTTTATCGCTATTTTTCAATGGGACACAAATAATTTAAAATGTAACTTTTAAATCCTTGGGAAAAAGATACTAAATAAACAAATTGTTATCTTTTACACGAAATATCCGTGCTATAATAAGAATGTAAATTCTCGGTACAAATCCTGTGTTAATTATGAATTAATTTCGCAAAACTGCACTTCAAGGTTCAATTGTTAAGTAGCTGGTAGTTTTAGGTCGAGGTGATTTTCATGTGTCAATATGTTGATATCCTCTTCACAGAAAATAACGTCGACGGTCGAAATGAAAGACACATCGAGCGATGCGGTGCAAATAATGTATTACTCATCGTGCCTCGGCAGCAAGGACAATGTTATTCAAACAAACAAATGTGATGGTCTCAAGGTAAATTTATTGCATGTTTCTTTAATATTACCATTTAATAATTATAAGTAAGATTAAATTTATCTAAATATTATGGAAAAACTGACACATGGGGCCAGTGACAGCAACCTAAGTAAAAATCAGTACTACGTATGGACATCTACAACATAAATAATACTTATTTACTTTCTTTGTTACCTTTGTATACCTAAATGCAAACCAACTTAATATTTGTATTTTTGGCCGCCTCGCCGGCCCAGGGGTTTGCATACATGCGACCAATCGTGAAGCTCCGGTTCGATTCTCGACGGGGGCAAGCATTTATGTAATAAATATAGATGTCTGTAGTTCTGAATCCGGATTCAGAACTACAGCCCGCCCTAACAGCCAGCTACTAACGCCCGGGCGTTAAACTTATACCAGTATATATTTAAGAAATTTAACGTTAGTGTCGTTTACTAACACCTAAAACATACGCAAATAATTGGCTTACTTTGGGGTTACATTAATTTTTGTAATTTGTCCAAAGATGTTTATTTATTTGTATGCTTCAAAAACTCGAAAAGTTCTGCTTTGATTAATTTCGAATTTTGATACAGTAGCATCAAAGATGGTATTTCTTTTATCTAACTACAAAGTGTCATAATGAAGTGAGAAAAGGCACAGTTTTAGAATATAGAAATAAAATAAAGCAGAAGGATGTGACGACTCTACTAAAAATACCGTAATGTTATGTGTAGGTTATAATCCATCTATTAAAATGCATTCGTAGGTGACTAATGAATATAAAAACCTACTATTGACTTACTAAATGTTTTTATTACCTCATTGGTCGTTGTATAACTCATATCCAGCGTGTGAGTCATCATTATACAAAGTACTGTGTTACTAGGAGCAGTCAGTTCAACATATGTTCATATTTTTAATTTGTATAAATAAGTACGTGTCGAACGTGTCTATTCTTACGTTTTTTGGGTTGTGATGACTAGTAAATAGTGTAACAAATTATACCTAATGACTATCTCATGTCCCGATCCGGAGAGTTAGGCGGTTGACTTGCACTAGTCGCCCAATATTTCGGCCACAGGACAGCGACACATCTTCATCTGTGGCGTTAAGGTTATGGCTGTCTCTTACCATCAGGAAAGCCGTGTGCTTATTCGCTCTTTTATCACATAGAAAATTGCAATTAAATCCTAAAATTTCATGCAAAAGTCATCAGGCATCCAATTTGTTGTAACTGTATGTTGTGAAGTAATAATAATTGTGTGAAGTGAAGACAGGTAATTAAAATCTTTTGATATAAATCACTGTATCTTCAATTTGTAATCATTTGATATTACGTCTGTTAAAATAAATGTCGCAAATTATATTTACTACATTATTTTGTAAGGTCTTCCTAAAAATATCTCTGAATATCATACAAGGTACATTTATTAGTATTTATTTAAATTTTATATACATGTAGAGTAAATATATTGTTAAAATATGTTAATTTCCAAATTTCACTCTTTGAATGTTAAATATTTACTTTACAGGTGGGTGATGTCGTCGAGTTCACCGCTGAAGTGACCCTGAAGGAATGTCCCAAGGATCCTAACAAATGGAAACAAACATTCACCATTTACCCCGTCGGGGTTTCCGAGAGTCTTACAGTCGAATTGGAAATGCTTTGTGATTGTCCCTGCGAGCATCCAGGACACCATGTGAGTTTGATTTATCATGTTACCTTATTGTATATAAGTAACATAATATAATATTAGCAATAAGTATATCAATTACACAACTTTTCAGCGTTTCATTATTTTATGTTTTTCTACTTAAAATATTCATTTACAAAGTTAATTGATGAAATGTATGGTGGGGGGTTTATAAGATTGAAAGGAAAAAGAACTTATGGACAATATTGGTTATAATGTTTTTGTGTTTAAGAATATAACATTTATTTGTTGTCTACCATGGTATCCTGCAAATCGAACTATTGGCGAGTTTTAATTTGTATCGACCGGAATAGTATATTATGATATCCATC
Organism: Calephelis nemesis; assembly: GCA_002245505.1. Classification (NCBI taxonomy): domain Eukaryota; kingdom Metazoa; phylum Arthropoda; class Insecta; order Lepidoptera; family Riodinidae; genus Calephelis; species Calephelis nemesis. The sequence continues at coordinate 171,937 of NJDD01004372.1, forward strand.
CGATCAAGTGGTCGTAAGAGAACTACCTTGTTAGTAGATTTAATTTTTTAACTACCTTGTTAAATTCGTATTTATGATTCAAATAGCCGATCCGGCAAACTTCGTATTGCTAGACATTAATAACTACTAACAGTTGATGTCCTTCTTTTTATAAGAACCTTTTCTTGACTATAACAAACACATAAAAAAATTGCAAACCTAGTCCATTCGTTCAGGCGTGATGCCATAGTTACGCGAAAAGGGTATTCTTTTTTATTTATTATAATATATAAAGCTTTTTATATATATTGACATAAACAGTTTCTGTAAAGATAAGTGTAGTCGCACTGAATATGTTACTATTAAGGAAGCGGTGGGACTAAAATAATAAATTTAGTAAAAGTGTTCAAGTGACTTAATAATCTTAAATACTTACACGTAAAGTAAGCATTGCGAGAGATTACATTGTAGTTTTGAACGAAATTCAGGTAATTGTGTGTGTCGGCAGGCGTACTCGGAGAGCAGCGCGGTGTGCAGCGGGCACGGCGTGTCGGCGTGCGGCGTGTGCGTGTGCGAGCCCGGCCGGTTCGGCAAGGTGTGCGAGTGCTCCGCGCTCGGGGGCGGCTCGCTCGAGCAGGAGCGCGGCTGCCGGCCCGCCAACGCCAGCGCCGGCCCGCTCTGCTCCAACCGCGGCTCCTGCGTCTGCGGCGTCTGCGACTGCAACCGGATGGACGACCCGCTCAAGGTACCCGCACATGCCAACACCACCCTCATACAAACCGTACATACCCGATTCTAGCTTCTCGCTACTCACTAGTTAGTATTTCAATTTTCTGCAGTAATTCCAACAACTTTTTTATGTTATAGCGGACAAGCCTTACCAAGTTATTGTCACCCAAACACTTAAAAGTTATAGGTGCGTCTAACAACTACCCTACGCCCTAACACTGATAACGACAATGGAGAGCTGTTCTATGCCCAAAATATGCAAGGCGGTAGTACACATCTGAGTGAGCTCAGCATTCTATCTCCATTGGCCTACACGACTAGATTGAGTTATGTAGAGTTGTACACGTGCAGGTGATCTCGGGTCCGTTCTGCGAGTGCGACAACTTCACGTGCGACATGAACAAGGGGCAGCTGTGCTCGGGCCCGACGCACGGCTCGTGTGTGTGCGGCAAGTGTCGGTGCACGCCCGAGTACTCCGGACCCGCCTGCCAGTGCCTTAAGGACAAGACGCCTTGTATATCACGGGGTGAGTACTTTTATTGACTATCCGATCGAAATAACAATTTGTATAACCAATTTTACCAAAATGGACGAGGCCATGTGTTCGACTGTTGTATATTTTTATATGTCAAATCTATGTCATCTGATCCGATTTAATTTTTTTATTTTTCCAAAGTGCGTTCTTTTGACGTTTCCCCATTGCTATTAACTCAGAATCTGATAATAGTATATCAGAGAAATTGAGGAATATACTTAGTTTTGTGTTATGTAGATAATTTACTTGTTGAAATCGAAGTCTGTGTCTTTCAAATTACTGCGCTATAATTATTCTTTCTCTAAACTTTGTGATTTAATAAAAATAAAAGATTTCCGAATTAATATTTCAAGGTTGTTAAATGTTTTTTTTTTAAATTCTAAGTTGCTCTTATAATGCGTATTTTTATTTACATAGACACAGTTAAGAATCCGACGTCGGTTTTTCACTGTTTTAATGCATTTAAATTATGACAGTATCATTATGAATAACATTTTACATTTTGTTTGTTTAGAAAATGGAAAAGTGTGCAGCGGAAACGGAAAGTGTGTATGCGGCCAGTGCGTTTGTAACGTTGACGATGACAGACACTACTCTGGAATGTTCTGCGAGAGATGTGCGGTAAGTATTTATTTATCTTTAGAGTAGTTCAAGTGATGCGTCTATATAATTCTAAAATCTACTACCTGAACCAAATGTTGAAACTTACAAAAAAGACCCGCGAAAAGAACTTAAGCAGATATATCCTTTTTTTATTTCTTTTTTTCAAAAACATAACGAGTAACTTTACATTAGTATATTAAAGATAGATCGTTAGTGGAAGTAATTAATCTTAAGTAATTTCGTGTCTTAGATATTCTAAAATCTTATAAGCTTTTTTACTTAATTTGGATTTGTTTTTTTTAATTTATGTAATAGTAAATGTATAACATAATCGGGAAATTTATTATAAAGTTGTATACTTTGGCCCCGAAAGACTAGTTTCTAGACGAAACACATAATAATATGGCATATGTTATATGGAAGACATACATACATTCTATAGATTCTATTCTAAGCACTATTCGTTTGGAAAAACTCCATAGTTATGAATATAAAGAGTCAGTTTCTCACTTACATTATATTTGCTCCTACCGGTTTCGTTCATTGTCATCTTTAAGGACGTAGCTTAACTTGACAAAACATTTACTAATTACATAATTTATAGTTCAAGAACATAATATAAGGCACGCAAATGTTTTGTAAATTCAAGTTGTGCGGAACTAGCAGGACATGTCTAGGCCAAGATACAATTTATATAGAATAGAATATATTTTTATTCATATTCACCTTACAAGAGGCACTTATGACGAGTCCTATATAATATTAAACCTACCACCGGATCGGAACGCGACCACACACTGAGAAGATCCGGCAAGAAACTCAGTGGGCTGTCTTTTTTTCCTTATTCCATACAAATTTATTAGTATTGTATTACACGTCATTACTAGTAAGAGATTAGTATTAGGAGCAATTAATCCCAAGCACTCTTATCCGATAGATATTCAGTAACGGTATAGTAACTTTTTTATACAATTTCACATTGACATTTTTTTTAAATTTATTTAATGGCAGGTCTTCTATAAAATCGGGAAGTTTAGTGTAATATAGTGTAAGTGAACATATATAAGACTTAATAAGTCTGTACTAATTTATAATGGTGGTGGGTGTAGACGTGTCCGGGAAGGTGCGAGGACTTCAAGCAGTGCGTGTTGTGCGAGGTGCACAAGCGCGGGCCGCTCTACAACCCGGAGCAGGTCGGCCGCGAGTGTGGGGACTGCGCCTACTTCCCCGAGGTCGTCGAGGGGAAGATCGAGGGTAAGGACTTTTGTATGGTCGGACGGAGCGAACTGGGAGCCGTCCAGTATGACAGACATATTGTCGGCTATAGTCGCCGTAGATATTAGATGCCACATATCGTCCCTGCGTGTGCAAAAGTCATGTTTTTCAAGTCAAGTTTTTGGTAATTGACACTCGTAATTTTGATTAATTACATATTGTATAAAAAGCTAAGTGAATCGTGATGCTTATTAATGTTTAAAGAGATCTGTATGCAGCTTTGTGACAGCTTTATCCCCGTGTTGGTCCGGGCTCCTTTGTAGAATAGAACACCGTGACATCCTACTAGATGGTAGAGTTTCGCAGCGACTTTCCCGGGTTGGTACGACCACCTTACCTATTTCTGTCGTCATAACGTCCAATGCTTGCCGTTGACGTGTTCCGGTTTGGAGGGTGAGGTAGCCTGTAAACTTACTTTACGCGTAGGGACGATATGAAAGTTTTGGCAACTACTCCACTCCACAGTAAATACTAAATGCGCATGAGGAATTCTCTAGTAACATATATTGTGTTATTTGTGTGTATGTGTCAGGATCGTGTGATTTGGCACTCGATGCTCTCTGTCTACCTCGTGAAGGACATAACTTGAAGCTATGTGTATGTGTATCAATGTAGCTAACTAATACGATACAGGTTTGCCTTGCAACAGTGTGATTGTTCCAGTTGTATTTATTTGTTATATTCGATTGTTTCAGCAAACGAAACGGCCAACGAACATTTGTGCAGCTTCTACGACGACGAAGACTGTCTCTATGTCTACGTGTATTCATTCAACGACACGCAAACCGTATACATCAGAGCGCAGAAGGAACATGAATGTCCACGAAAGGTAAGTTGGAGGAAGGCAAAAAGACGGATATTCTGGTATCCAAAAATACACGGAGGTTAAGTTAACCTATATGATATGGTTCGTTGTCTAAAGCTAGGATGTTTAGTTTCTGGCGTAAGTGATTTTACTGGCTAACTTCACCTCTAATTAGGATTCTAAATAGGATAGAAATAATCGCCTCTGTGGTATAGCGGTTCAGTTGTTGAACTTGACTGCATGAGGTCCCGGGTTCGAGTCCCGTGTCGTGCAACAAAAATAAAATTGAGTTTTTCTAATTTTCTGATAAAAAAATGTTGCTTGGGATTGGGAATGTGCCCGGTTCGCTATAGGCTTGTAGCAAGCTACCACATGGTGGGACTTAGTGTCTTCGGCTAGTTGTGGGTGCCCTGGTTGTGCCTCTGTCCACTTCTTCGTGGATATGGGCGTAAAGATGATTTTTTTTTATAATAGGATTACGGCAAAACAATTTTTCTTCGTGTTGGTTCGGGACCTCTTTGTAGAATCCATCCACCATAGAAGACCATCTGTCTGGGTCGTGAGTAACAAGACTGTTGGTGGAAGAGTGCTGTACAGCAACTGCATTCCTGTCGCTATAATGAGTGCTATGTTTCGGCCCGGAGGTTACTAGCTACCCTTAGACTTAGACATTAGACCTAACAACCCGGCCACAGGAAAGCGATCCACTTATAACACTTATAACTTCTATGGTGTCTGTGAGCCACGATTATCTCATACTAACTGTCTTTTGCCATCAAAAAATGTAATATTTGTATATTAACACGTGATGAAAAAACTTTGGACCCCTTTTTACAAAAATTACGTCGACGCAGGAGAATAAAATTTGGCACACTTATAGTGTATGTGTAGGAGAAGTGCAGAACGCTAATATTTTTCAATAATAATGCTTATAAAGTACATTAAATCAATAAAAAAAACATAACCCACACTTGACACACATGAACAAACATATTGATGTTGACGATAAAAGATCACAGAGGGCTCACTAACTATTCAGGAAACAAAGTAGTTGGTCTTTAGAAATGAAGGTGGCGTTCTTATCAACAAGATATTAACATTTGGATATTAAAATATGCGACAAATGGGCGACCACTAGTTAAAATAATAATATAACGGCAGGAATGGGTAGTATGGTGGTATTGATATTATCCAGACGTCATAGGGCCCATTATTTGAGCCTGCAGGCTGCACCAGATTAATAATCTAGCAATTTTTAAATAACTATATTACTTTTGTTAGACTGACTAACGAGTAAGTAAATTATTTTGCTAACGATCGGCGGAGTCATTCCGACCGTTAGGCTAGCTTATTTTTAAATTCCGTAAATAGTTTTTCACCATCGTTTTACAACAATTGAGGGGTGGAGTTCGAGAATGGTTTAACTAAGAAATACGTGATTCGGTGCAAATAAATTTTAAACATCGGGAATATTATTTTCAATTCCACTAAAGAAAGTCACCCCGAATAAGGCGCCTGTTAAAAGTTAAAGAGTTTTTGGCGATATAATCCATGGTTATATTTGAACTGATATAATTATGATATTTTATGTAGGTTTAAATAATATTCAATCTTGTTTGTACTAGCGATCTCGACATCTGTGTCAGTTAAACCGTTTTAAGACTGAATATCTCGAGATGTAATGCGATTCTTGTTATTTTGAAAAGGGCATTAGATAGATTATTTCTGCCTGAATCCAACGATTCCAATAACTAATTTTGAAAAAAAATAAAACAAATAAACTGTTCTCGAACTCTATCCTTCAATTAAGATAGATTTTTCTGTTGGTCGGTTTAGTACAAGTACTAACTTCATTTGATGTTCATTTGACAGTTAATATGAACATTCGTTATTTTAATTTTTATTTCTTTTCAGGTGTTCATTTTGGGTATTGTGATGGGTGTGATCGCCGCTATTGTATTGGTCGGCCTGGCGTTACTAATGTTGTGGAAGATGGTCACCACCATACACGATCGTCGAGAGTTCGCTCGCTTTGAGAAGGAGCGAATGATGGCCAAGTGGGACACGGTAAGCTTTAGAAGTTTTTTTTATTTTATAACAAGTTGAATAACAAAAACTCGTACATCCATACTTTCGCATTTGTAATAAAATACGCGCTAAATAATATTCTACTCGTGATTATTCTATTGTATTCAATTATATATTCACACTAAACTTAAAAAATAAAGTCAATTTGTTTTTTACACAAACGTGTACTAGTAACGGACACTAAAATAATTATTGAATACAATCTACAATACCAAACCACTAAGCTGCATCACTGACCGATTTTTTTTTATGATAATGGAAGGCAAACAAGCAGACGGATTTCCTGATGGTAAGAAATTCACGCCACTTATAGACACCAACGGTGGTAATGGTGCGTTGCCAACCTGAGGCAGAGATGTTAGGCCTGGAGCAAAAGTAAGTTTACCGGCTACCTTACTCTCCAAACCGGAACACGTCATGACGTTATGGCGTCAGGAGTAGGTAAGTACAAGTGTGGTACCAATCCGGGTGAGTCGCTGCGAAACTCTACCACCTAGTCAGATGTCACGGTGTTAGTGACGGTAAGACTATGCTCGCCTTTTACGAGCTGCCTGGCAGAAAGGCAGCTGGTCTATTCTGCAAAGGAGCCCGGACCAACACTGGAAAAATATGCAAATAATACAGAAAAAAATCAGGTCAGTGACAATATAATAAAAAAATAACTTAATACTTAATTAGAAAAATACAAAAGAGTAATTTTAAAACCATTTTATGCCATACAATCAATAACTAAGCTACTTTTGACTTGACGTATTTAAGAAATAAAAAGTAAATCATTGAGTACAGTACACTTAAGAAGGAAGCTCTTAGGCACACAAAATTATGGTCCATTTTGTATGACTAGAATTTTTTACGAGAATAATATATTCATAAGTGACTATCTACAATTTTAGCTGTTTATGTTTCCTACAACGCTCGAACTTTAAACTTTATAAATACAGATATATTTTTTTGTTTTCAGGGAGAGAATCCTATTTACAAGCAAGCAACATCCACATTCAAAAACCCAACATACGCTGGAAAATAAGTATTGTAACTGCCTTATAAGTCCGTACAAGTAATGCCTGGTTTAATTATGTAGCTATAGACAATTGTCGTATTGCATTTGACTAGAAATTAGGACTTTAAATCTCCTGAAGTCTTATTATCGTGGTTATATTATATAGATGGTAATTTCAAGCAAAACTAATGTGTTTGTTCTTACACACCACTAATGAAGGTTCAGGAAACACAGGAGGAACAGGTAAAATCCTTATTTAAACTGGGATAAAAGGGAATATATTACTAAATAACCTCGACTTGAGAAAAAAATCAGATACTAAGATAGAATATCCCAAATTGTAAGCTATTCGAAAATAAATTGAGCAGTTTACTTTAACAATTAGATTGCAAATATTACGCTATGTGCCACGGGTCTGACTAGATTTCATTAAATCTTTTCATTGTTGATTAATGTCCAAATATGCGTGCACAGAGACAGTTCTCCTTATCTCAACCCTTCGTTAAACCAATGTGTTATTACAATGGCACATTATTATACATTTAATACTATGACACATAATTGTAGAACTTTTACTATATTTTATATATGTATAACTGTTTTATGTATGTATAAAACTGTACTTACTATAGCCCGGTGAAGAAGTAAAAATCTCGTGGTTAGCAACAAATTAGCCATTCAAAAAAATGTATAGCTTATTGCATTTGCACATGAGTGTATGTATGAACTAAACGCAGTAGTTTCTATAAATATGTTCTAATATTCACGTCAATAATTTTATGTAATAATTATATAATGCTAAAATAGAATATTTAGAACGTATCAAAGCCTTTGCAACGTGCCTTAATTATGAGGGAAAAAGAACAATAAAATATACACTTTTGGACTCTACTTATATTTTGTAAATATTTTTGTTTTAATTCTGAATCTTTAACAGTCAAAAAGTCTGTTTCAATCTCGTAATAATATGTCTTTATAGTACGCTTTTTGTACTTGTGTGTGTGCGTCTCGTATGTACTTATTTTGTGCAGGATTAGTGTGTGTAAATATTTTTATGAAAAATGGATTAAATTTTTAAATTGACTTTTAGTAAAAGTATTATATTTGTTTATTCAATTGAATTGTTCTCACAGCAATCTCAAATTGTATTTAAGATTTTTATTTTGAATGGCTATGTTTAAAGAAGTTAAGATGATTTTATACTTTTGTAACACTTTCTTACAAAATACCTGAACATGTTATATTTGACAGTTTCTAAGGGGTATGCAAATGTAAATATTAAGTCACCAAAATTCTTTTTATACAGAGGCTTCACATTTGCCCTACTTACTATTAAATTTATATATTGTGCTAATGTTTTAAAACTAGATATTGTAATCGACATAAAATGAAACACAAGTTTCATAAAATAAATTACAGTTTATTTTGTTAGTACAAATAAATTAATATAAATAAAATGAAGCTGTCACATATATAAAACTGTTGGAGGCAAATGTGAAGAAGTACGCAAGTAGGGTTAGGAAGTTTTGTATTTTTAAATAAAAATAGATGTTTAAATTTATGATTATAGTTAAGTTATAAATGTCACTACGTTAATATTATTTTAAAGTATTGTTATGATTAAAAAAACACTTTTACTGACTTGTAATTTTGTTTTCTTTTGTTATATGAAACGAAATAATGAAATAAGTCGAGTAATCTTTAATAGCTACGTGTTTTACTAAATCGTGTTAGTCGGCGACGTAGTAAAATTTCACCGTTTGTATCCCCTTAAGAATTGCTTTTGATCTGGTGCCTTCTATAACATAACTAGTGCCATTACTAATTGTATGTTAGGTGAGTGTTATTTATTAAAAATATTAATTTAGAAATATAAGCACAAGTATATTAAAAATAAACTTCGACAGTTAAAGATTTTACTTTACTGCCTTAAATATAAAAAATAATTGTAGTATCAATTATTGATAACTGCTTTGTATATATAATTTATATACACATTATGTTTTTAACTGATTTTAACAGTTTCGGCCTTATGAACCTAATAAAATAATTTTAAATATATATTTTTTCATTTATTCCAGTTGATAAACTTTTCCAACCTACTTTGAGTTCTTATTTATTTGAATTACCTACAAATATATGACAAGCATTTCAGAGGTAACAGTCCAAGTGACAACACAAAGGATTGCACAATGATTCTGTGTATGATGGTAGTAATTGACGTGTGTTAGGATGTGTGCGTGTGTGCGCGCGTACGTGCATGTGTTTGTGCGTTCTATTTTGTAAAATAAAGAGTACTTATATTTTTCGCAGGATACGTTCAGGATTTTCATCTGTAATCTTAAAATGAAATAATAATAAACAATATACAGTCAAAATAAAATAAGAATAACGCCCACTTAGACGGCCCGGGACGGGGCGCATCGCAGCGCAAAATTCTGCCTTGATCGCTTTCATACATATTGTATGGAACAACCTACTATGCTGCATCGGCATCCGGCCGGGCTGCATCGGCGTGAATGTATCCGCGGCGGATTTCCACGAGGCACCCCACGCGCATTCCTTGTTGCGTCCACAGTCACCAAAGATCACGAAGTCATTATTAAGAATAGATCACTAATGGTATTTTAACGATAAAATTTCGTATGACAACTACTAGAGGCGCTACTTTCCATACTTGACGATTTTAACATCGAGTCGCCTCTCTATTTTTTTGTTTTACTTTTTGACGCTGAGTAACAGAAATCCACAAATGCGATGCGGCCCGGCCCGCCTCTGCGCCTCAGTGTGCTTTGGATAGTGCCCCGTCGACAGTGGGCGCTATCCTTTAGAATCGGTTAAAAATAATAAAAACACAAAATTTCGAGCCCAGAACGGTTTTTAATTTTTTTTGTTGCTTGCTAATTTCTGGAAATTCAATGTACTAACTTTTTTCGATAGTTTTAATTCATCGGTGTGGATAGACTTTTGTACTATTTTTTTAGTTAAAACCAATACATTATACCAACATCAAGCTTAAAATACCGTAACTTAGAATACTATCATTCGTTGTGTTGATTTTCCCATCAAAAGTTACATATTTCAATGATTGAAGTACGAAGTATCCATCCATATCCATACATACTAATTTTTTATTTTTTTTTCTTGTGATAATGGAAGGCAAACAAGCAGACGGATTTCCCGATGGTAAGAAATTCACGCCGCCTAGAGACACCAAAGGTGGTAATGGTGCGTTGCCAACCTGAGGCCGGCACCGGGATGTTAGGCCTCGAGCAAAAGTAAGTTTAACGGCTACCTTACCCTCCGAACCATAACACGTCAACGGCAAGCATTGGACGTTATGGTGGCAGGAAGTTTTATAAATGCAAGTCTGAATGCCTGTTGCTCTTTCATGGCTAAACCGCTCAACCAATTGTGATCAAATTTGATATGCATTCAGGTCAAGACTCGAGTTCAAACATAGTCTACGTTTAATTTAAAAAGCAACCCCCTAGGGACTATTATAGGGGGATGAACACTTGGGGGTCAATCTTTTCTACTCTGACGAAGTCGTGGGTAAAGAGCTATGGCTAAATAAATTAGGAAACCAAGTTGATTATAATAATAACGCATCAATATGTTGGCCATAAGTAGGTGTTACGTATATACGCGACACGTATCTCTTGAAAACGTAAGCTTGTTCGCTTTACGTACAAAGATAAAATAATAGAACTTAAGCAACTTAATTAGGAAAAATTAATTAATTAGGAAAGCCGAAAACAGCCGGGACTTCAATCTGCAACTAGTTTCTTGTATCATTTAGTGAAATTAAGCCCGGCGGCGCTCCTACAAACCGCGGGAGTACTAAACACGTTGCGCGAATCACGATATTGTGCGGTTCATCAGTGAGATTACAAGTCTCCGCTTTTCGACTGCAATGATGGTAAGCTTAGAGATGGATTTTCCCTGTTAGGGCTAAATAGATAATATCATAAAAAAAGATGTGTGTGCGATTTACACACGATAGAAGTGAAACTTCAGTAAATCGACAAAAGAATGAGATGAATGTATATAATCCTACACATTTTTGTATTTGTGTCTCTTAGCTGTCGTTTTTCCGTTGCATCCGGTTTGAAATCACGCCGCTTCTAAAGAAGTTTCACGTCAAAAATAACTTGTTAATTCCATCCGGGAGGCTGTTATTCTCTACTCTTACTCTTTTCTGAGTCATCAAATCGTTAAAATCTTTGCCCACATTCGTGATCGCCTCGTTGGTCTAGGGGTTAGCGTACACGTCTAACTTCACTAACCATACATGAGGCTCGAGTTTGATTCCCTACGGTGACAGTCATTTGTGTGGTGATCATTTCGTCATTTTCTGGTTTGGGTGTTTATTTAATTTATTCTTGTATCTATTTAATTGTTTCTATGTATTAGTATCGTTAACTAACACTCATAATTCAAACATATTTGGGGTTCGAGTCAATTTGTGTAACTTGTCTAGAGATATTGCTTTCCACTCCACGGCCTCAGCTGTTTTAACACTCGATACTAAATTACTAATATTTCAGGTAGGACGAAAAAACTATTGTTATTAAAATTTTAGATTTTTGTTTGATAAAACATTTAATGTATACTTTTATTGATGCGTACATGGGGCCCCTTAGAATTATTTGGGCCCCCAAAGCTAATCTAATCTGATTAACGTTTAATGCGGATCTGGGTGAGCTGAGTTATAGATTGCACGTACCAGAAGTCAGAACTAACATGAGTGCAGGGCCGGATTTAAACTCAATGCCGCTCCTGGGCACCGGAAAAAGTCCGCCCTATTACTAGAATTTTACGAAAGGAGGAAATATGTGTAGAATGACGTTTTCATGCTAATTTTTTATTAATTTTTTTAAGGTGTAAATACCAATGTTATATATTAAAACTATCAGGTTATTTCATAAAAAGTAAGTATCTTCACGCCCATATCCCCGAAGAGGTAGCCAGAGGCACAACCAGGGCACCCACGACTAGCCGAAGACAATAAGTCCCACAATGTGCCTCCGCCAACAGGGCAAATATCCAATTCCGAGCAACATTTTTTTATTAGAAAATTGGAAAACGCAAATTTTCTTTTTGTTGCCCGACCCGGGATTCGAACCTGGGACCTCATGCAGTCAAATCCAACACCTGAACCGCTAGACCACAGTGGCGATATTATTTCATACAAATATTTATATTTTTCCATATTTTACGACATACATAAAAAAAGCGTGGGGTAGGTACTACATCACATGGTGTCAATAGTTAGAAATATTTTATTGACAGATAGGTATGAGTAGAGTGGTTAGTGATATTTGATAATATGTTACAAAGCACCCTACGTTTTTTTAAATAAAAAATTGTTTTATTCACACTATTATTAATTCATATTTATTGAAATTTTTAACATTGTTCTTTAATTTATTAAAATTAAATTTATTAAAATTTATTTTCTATTTTTTAGTTTGATATTCTATAAAAGGCGTGCATTGAGTTTTTTTAAACTATTATTTATTTTTTAGTTTTACATTTGGTTTATTTATAAAAGCGTGATTTTTTTTAGTTTTTTTTAAACTATTATTTGTTTTGTAGAATTAAAATTCTCCTTAGTATTCGAAAAACAAAATTTTCTAATAACTTCTAAATGTCTTCCCGACTAATTCCAAAAAGTAATCAGCTCTTAAGTTTAAATAACCATGTCGATTGCCACCAATCCGGTCAAAATCGGTTGATTCGTTCGAGAGTTATCGAAAACGAAAAATTTCGAAAAGTGATTTTTCACATATTTCAATTTCTCTTTGGGTCGTTTTTGAAAGAATAAAATAATTATTAGAGTCCAAAAATTAACGTCCGTAAAAATCGGTTGCTCGGTTAGACATCGTTGTCGAAAAAATTCGGAAAAATTTATTTTTTCAAATTTCCCTAAGATTTTCGGTTCGGTTAGTTTGTGTTCATGAGTTTATCATACTCGTAGATTATGAAAAAGTGCGTGGAATACTGCCAACCGCGTGAAAATCGATTTATTCAGTTAGAAATTATTGCATTTTGAAAATTAAAAAAAATACTGGTTTATAAAACTTCTATCAGCCTTTTGAGCTCCAAGAGCTCAACAGCATACAAAAGCTATTTCTTTCAGCTCGGAGAGCTCAAAATAACACACAAATTGTATTTTTGAGTTCGAAGAGTTCGGAAACGTCGTAAGTGCAATTTCAAGCGTTAAGGTATGGAATGGCCGGGAAGTTGCAGGGATGGCCTTTAGGGTCAACCGATTTCCAGATTTTTTTAATTGGTTGATTGTTAAAGTTGATGTTGTAAGAAATGCAAAAAAATAATTCCGAATTTTTTTCAAGTTTTAAAAAATAAATACTAATTAAATTTCTTAAATTCCAGAAAAAAGAAAAATCGATTATTATTTGAAATCTCCAAGGAAACAAATTGATTATATCATTTTGATTATTAATTTTTACTAAAAAAGTGCAAAAAATATAATTCATAAATAATGAATAAATTAATTTTCTTGAATTATCAATTAAACAAAAAATTATAAATTAATAGAATTAATCAACTATATTGGGGAATCTCGATAAGACTACAAAAAAATTTATCACTTTCAAAATTTTGCCGCCTTAAAACATTTGCCGCCCTGGGCACTTGCCCCGACTGCCCCTTGTGTAAATCCACTGCGGAGTGTCTGTTTCATTATTAAAAGAGAGTAAAAAGGCTTCTAGGCTTAGTAAAAGACCATCTTTGATACCAATATCACACTCTGTTGAATAAAGTCATGTAGGTTCCGTTTTTCAATACTTGGGGTTGCTTCTAATTTCTGATTTGGGTATGTACAAAATAACTCTTAATTGTGCATACATTTTTACATACTTATGACATCTTCTCGTACAGTTCCTTAAACGGCCTTAGGTCCTACCCGGGAAATCTAGATTGACGTTCCAGAGCAAAGAGATTATCAGAAAGCTATTTTAAGTATCTCTTAAGTCGTAGTATTTCTATGCAAAGAGCAATGAATGTGGAAGAAGCTAGATAAGTTTGTAGGTATGCTGACAAATTGTACTCGATACTCTTTGGTTAGTCCCAAGGGACATGCTGAAAGACCAACGCCAGGTTAAAAACCTATTAAGACTAAACAAAGAAAGTAACGTTTAAGCATATTTTTGAAAATGTTAAGAATATATACGAGGAGAGAGTTCCAAAGTTTTAATGCTAGGGAGGGAATACAACGGCTGTAATAAAAAGATTTTCATAAGAGGAAACAATTTAAAACGAACAATTATCATTTAATTTGGTCAAACATTTTTTTTTTTTGAAAAAAGCAAAATCAAATAAATTTAATAATTTAATCCCAGTAAAACTGCAGAAAATTCTACACAAAAAACGAGTATTTTCTTTAATTACCCTATGAGTCCATCATCGTTCCAGCCTTATAGGAAATGCCTTTAAGGTAAGGAATTGCTTTCTTTACAATAACAAGTATTTTTAAAATCAGTTCAGAAATTATGAAGAAAATGTTTCTAAAATTTAACCTCCTACTTTTTTCAAAGTTGGTTAAAAAAATGTACGCAGATCATCTGAGCCGCATTATGTCATAAAAAATTGTTTCGTTTCAGGTGTGTCACGTGTCACAATCTTACAAGTTTTGTTTTAGTTCAAATACTATTTTAGTTTTAAAGCAGACGTGTATAAATAAGGCACGTCTATCTTTAAACTGTCGTGACCTCATACCAATAAAAAGTACCAACACCTATACATTTACTTAATAGTAACACCAATAAATAAGTAAAACTTTTTTATTGGTCTGAGGTCGTGACAATGTGCACTCAGCGTTACTAGACTTCTTAAAAACAGGTTGAGTTTAAAAAATATTTTTGGCATTGATTTGCTATTTTTGATTTTTCATTAATTTATTTAGACTTTAGGCGCAATACCCATTGCACCGCGAGACCGTGGTCCGTGGTTCACTACAGCTAGCTCACTAATAATGACATAATTTATTGAAATGGAAGTACCTACCATTTAGTGGAAACAATGCTCACTTTCCCATGATCGCATCAAGCAGCACAGATTTACATGAAAAAATTGATTTAGGTTGTGGTGCATTGCCTCTCAGAAGTTGAACGCCATGACTGTGCCTTATATGCTTTCCATGTCTTAAGTTAGATTTTTCACGAATAAATCGAAACAACAAAATTTTATAAAAATTCGATATGAGTCAAAGTACAGCTTAAAAAACAAAAAAAAATGATGGACGATGGTGGCTACTACAATTAAAGTGGATAGCTAGATAGGTTTTTTTAAAATAGTCGAATACAAAAATTGATAATGTTAAGGTAAAACAATCCAAAAACTAAGCATTAAATAATAAGAAACTTTCTGCAATTCTTTTATAACAACTTTATTCATAGTTGCTAGCATAAAAACTAGGAGAGTTAAAAGGGAAATAGTGCTGGTCCCTATTTTTTAGGACCTAAGTTCTACCTAGTCTTGCCATAAATATTGTAATAAAGAAAAAAA
>NJDD01004372.1:202804-229523 GCA_002245505.1 Calephelis nemesis
ATTAGCGCGAAGTATAAAAGCCCGAAAAACCATGCGGCGTGACTTGTTATACTATCGGGACCTTACGAGCGAAGACGCCTTTGCAAACTTACTAAGGCAGATTAATTACTGCCCAAGTAAGGCTACAGTTAGCCAATATATTTACAAATTAAATAGTTTAAAAATCAAAAAAAAAGAGAAACCCGTCTTAGGGTTCCTTCGTCTCGGCTAGCTGCTTTAGCTTGTAATATCAAAGAACACACGCACACTGGAGCGGTAGGGGGGTTACTCCGCGCCTTAAGCAGATACCACCGGCAGTGTTGCAGCGCCCAGGACAAGGGCCTTTCTAAATCCAAGACACCTACCGCCCAGGACAGGACAAGGACCTTTTTCTAAAGATAAGACTCCCACCTACCTACAATACCTATCTACCTACTATAAGGTTTCCCAGAACCTACGACCAATAATTTGTTACAATATAAATTGATATTTTTATATTCTCTTTTATTTACTCTCGTATTCTTGTGTGGACCTCCTCTAGGTCACAACATTCCCTTTGCGATAAAAAAAAAATTACATTAACATTTTTTTTGATATTATTATGTTATGGTAAGAGTATACATTCTTGATTAAATAAAGTACAATAAAAGTGCAAAATACAAAACAATAAAGTAAGTGATTGATTATACACTTCAAACAACAATGAAAGAAAGGATATTCATAAATTTTGCATTTTTTACTCATCTCATGTTCCCCCGTGTTGTTCCGGGCTCCTTTGCGGAATAGACCATCTGCCTTTCTGCCAGGCAACTCGTAAAAGGCGAGCATAGGCTCACCGTCACTAACACCGTGACATCTGACTAGATGGTAGAGTTAAGCAACGACTCGCCCGGATTGGTACCACCGCCTTATCTATTCCTGCCGCCATAACGTCATGACGTGTTCCGGTTCGGAGAGTATAAGGTAGCCGGTAAACTTACTTTTGCTCGAGGCCTAACATCCTGGCCTCAGGTTGGCAACACACCATTACCACCTTTGGTGTCTCTAGGCGGAGAGAATTTCTTACCATCAGGAAATCCGTCTGCTTGTTTACCTTCCATTATCATAAAAAAGATTGAATTCAAGAAGCTTGAATATATTATTATACCGAATTTGATTCATTACGTGTTCTGTGTTGCAAATAATCACGATGGAAACAGGTAAGGATTCCAAAACATTTTTTTTTCTGAAGTAAATAAATAAATATCTCTGGACAAGTAACACAAATTGAATCTTAACCTAAAGTAAGCAAATTATTGGTTTGTGTTATGGGTGTTAGTCAACTATTCTAATGTGTAGAAATACTTGAAAAGATAAGAATAAGTTTAATAAACACTCAGGAAATGCAGACATCTAAATGTTCATCACACTAATGCCTACCCCCGTCGGGAATTGAACCCGAACCTCGCGGTTAGTCGGTGTCGTTAGGCGTATATGTTGCCCACTCGACTAACAACGCGGTCCTGATAATAATATTTTTATTGTAGTTAGTACGTAGTGTGTATATTTTTCTTTTCCATTTATAAAGTATTCACTCCAAACTTCCCTTTAGGTAAAACATACCTTTTTCTGTATAATACAAGCTTTCAAAAACAATTTGAATATATTTTTTCATAAAAATATGATTTCCGATATCGCCTTTCACCTCGGTTCTTCAAATTACATCTGCTTAGATATATTTGCCGGCTGTTTTTATATTTCTTCAATAAATA
Source organism: Calephelis nemesis (assembly GCA_002245505.1). Taxonomy (NCBI): domain Eukaryota; kingdom Metazoa; phylum Arthropoda; class Insecta; order Lepidoptera; family Riodinidae; genus Calephelis; species Calephelis nemesis. The sequence goes on from NJDD01004372.1 coordinate 204,535, forward strand.
AGACTCTGAAAAGCTTGAGAAAATACGAATAATTTACATAAACTGTCTTCATCTTTAATATTCCTTTTTATGCTAGTCTTTGAAAGCAACATGGAGCCTTGTTTACTGTTCATTAATTTGCCTCCTTAAGGGAATTAATAAACAGGAAATGCCTAAGATGTTGATGGTAAGCCCCAAATCTAAGTCTGGAAAATGTAGTCTTTTGTTTCTCTCAAGTTGAAAATAATCCCCGGCACCTGAAATTAACTCTGCTGCACATTACGTACATACATACATACATATCTTCATGCCAAGTCCCTTACGGGGTAGGCAGACAGTATCGACCATGGCAAACCTGTCTTGCTTCCTTCACATCCATTACCTTTTTCATACAAACACGCCGTTTTCGGAGACTCTTGACACCACCCTCGGATAATATCCGATTGATCTGATCGTGAAATGTCTTTGTGTGAAAAATGTGAAAAAAATCGTGAAAAAATGTCAGCCTTGGTCTGCTGCACATTACCTTCATAAAATATTGACGAAGACTTCGCCGCTGTGGTCTAGTGGTTGCACTGTAGATTGCATGAGGTTCGATTTTCTAATAAAAAAATGTAGCTCAGAATTGGTTCTATACCCGGTTGGTAATAGGCTTGCACCTGTGAATTAGTGTTTTCGGCTAGTTGTGGGTGCCCTGGTTATGCCTCTACCTAATTCTTCGACGATATGGGCGTGAAGATGTGAAGATTTGTGAATTTGGTTCTGTCAAAGTTAATGGTGGTTTGTTAGGAGATTGTTTGGTTACAGGTGCTGGCGTCAACCAATGATGGCTTACTGCAACATATACCCATTTTTATGTCGTCCACATCCATTTTTGTTACCCACTTGGTTATTCATTATGCGGACAGTGCCAAAGTTTGTGCTTGGCAATATCTAATATTTTACGAAGGCACTCTCAGATCCTGCTTCTCTAACTTTAAAAATTAATTTACATCCAACACTCGTTAGGGACCAAAATTTGCCTTGAGATTTACATTTTATGTGGTTATAAAAAGTGCGCATTAATGAGGTACAATACGTACTAAGTTTATAGTATTCAAAAATACAAAGTTATCAAATCATGATAAAGATAATAGACTTTAAAATCAATATCTTAACGCTTTAGTACCTGAACTATGAGGTAGCGAAATTTAAATGTAGATACTAGTTTTTCGTTGGCTAGGCTCTTCCAGTGCAAGAAACGTCGAGCTAATGTACTTAGGATAATTTTTACTTTGAATGGTGTTTTAAATCTGAATCACGACTAATTTTCATGGTTCTATTAGTGTTTAAGTAGTTTAGATCCCTGACAAAGGTCTGATAGGTTTTAAGTTAGTAACATGAAGATGAAATCCTTTAAGTGACATTTTTATGTGAAGTAAAAACAAAGAGCCTTTCAAAAGTTGAATTAAACGACATGTTACATAGAGTTGACAAGTTGTGCATGTGTTTTGGTAGTACGACGATGTTTTTTTTTGATTTGAAGAAAACAATCAGAATTCCTGATGATGGTTGATGATTCCTGACAAATACGCATCCTCCATTAAATTTTCAAAGGTTGTACTGCGATGTGAAACCTCTTGCTAGTTAACCTTAGTAAGTTTACCGAATACCCTATCATCGAAAATGACAATTTATGTACTGGTCCGTAAGGTTGGGTAGTCGGAAGCCTGGCACTGTAGAGTGTAGGCCTAACATCCCGACCACAGGACAACGTTGTATCTGAAATATGTATGGTATCTATATGCCGCAGTGGTCTCACACCATCAGGAAACTTGTATTGTATTGTATACTTACTTAGTGGCTGTCTTCTCACATAACAAAATCCGAAACCGAAAATGGGTATACCTTACATTAAAGTAACAAATAGGCGGGAATACAAAGAAAGTTGTGTCAGTCTTAAATTATAAATAATGAGTGTCTATAAAGGAAAATGTATAAAGACGGTCCCTTTCTTGTGGACACCGGAAAGAAACACTCATCGTGTGACATAGAACCTGTCTGACACGCGACCGTTCCTTCCGGTTGTTGGTAATTCTCTAGGTCTGACCTGTTTTGAGAATATCTAGTGGTCTTGGATATTTTTATTGTATGGAATACCTATTATTTCTTTTAGTATTATAAGACAAACTATCAGATAGACTTTTGATATTTTCCATCGTCGGCGCTTGGTGAAGCTTCCTAATATTCATATTTTTCAATGAAGACACATTTGTACTGTTTTATGTGTTACTTATAATTTATTATTTTATAAATAGCTTGCCATCCTTAATACACGAAGTTCATTAATTACGAAAAAAACACGACCATCTTCTTTCACGATGGCGCCAAAACTTTTCTAGACTTTTATTTGTGACCGATCCAAGATTAACTGATTTCTTCTTTCTTTAGGTTTTGGCCCATACGTTAGTATTTTGCCATTAGTCAAGTAGAAATTTGGATCAAATTGTATATAAATTTTAATCAATTATAATCAATGATTAGTCACAAGTCGTCAGTAAGTCATGTCAGGCTCTTGGGTAAAGCGGTGGCCTCATTACTCAAGCTCATGTAATGAGATTTAGCGGCAACGAGGAAATACACGATACGCTTAACTGATGCAATCTTAGGTTAATAATAATAAATACTAATCCCCGTTTTTCAATTACAGAACATAATACGATTCAGTTCCGCACAATGATGAAATGTGTTAATGCTTAATTGGAATTTGCATCCGTTTTCAAGCTTGCAGAGTATACTACGTTGGGTGTTAAAAATATTGTTGGATGTTTCAGCAACCACATTAAATAAAGTTGTACACAATAATTGAGTTAAGTACTACTAATAATGATATTATTTTGAGTTTACGAATTAAAAAAAACAAAAATAAACATCACAAACAAAAATTTTTGTAAATTGTATGTTATGTTTTTTAAATAAAAAAGTAGAGAATTAGAAATAGAAAATATATTTATTTACAGCAAATACGAGAGGTACTCACAAGTACCTAATAATAAGTAATTTAGTATTGCATGTAATACTAAATTAGTGATACGGATCGGTACGCGGCCACACTCTAAGAAGATCCGGCAAGAAATTCAGCGGGCTTTCCTTTTTTCCTTTTTTTACAGTATACAGTATGTTTATAAGAGATTGGTATATGGAGCAAGTAATCCCAAGCGCTATTATCTGCTAAATACTCAGCAGTGATAAAATAATCTTTTTTATATATAACACATTTCTCAAGTTGATTATTGAAAAGTATTTCGTATAATCGGGAAGTTTATTCTAAAACTGTATACATTAGCCAATAAAAGTAGTGCTTACTTTGTAGAGACGAGACACATGTACAGTAAGATAATTTTTTTCCTTGTACTGACTTGTTTGTTCCTTGATTCTCCAAATAAATAATATGTAAAGTAGTTTTGTATACATTTTAACCCTTCCATAAACAAAAATAAAGAAAAAAATGTTTGTGTAATGAATATTCAGCATCAGGTCAGCAAAATTAAAACACAAGTGTGCGGAATAATATACACGAGCAGCATACGATTATACTCGAGACATTCCCAAGCCTTTTTGATGGTGAGAAAAAATACGTTAATATAGTAGGTAAATATATAATCTGTGTAAAATATAATGAATTAACGTTCAAAATAGCGCGGGGTATAAGGGATGTTACCAGGTTTTTTGTAATTATTGATTTTCGTGTTTATATTGAGTTAAATAAGTCAATTTTGTTTGCATTTTGTACAATTTTGTTCAGTAAAAGTACACACATTAAATATTCAAGAAGAAATGAGTGTACCTATCGAGTAATTACTCGTTGTTGCCAAATTTCATTAAATGAGCTTGAGTGATGAGGTTACCATTTTACTCAAGACCCTGACATGACTTTCTTTGACGACATATGACTAATTTTGAGTAATTTAAACCCGATTTTAATAAATCGGGTAACTCGATGCAAATTTCAACTTGACTATTGGCAAACATTAAAGTTAGTGCCAAAAACTAAAGAGTTGGTCGAGTGGCTACGTAGACGCCTAACTACAGTGACCAACCGCGAGGCTTGGGTTCGATTCCCGACGGGGGCAGACACTTGTGTGATCAACATTTAAATGTCTGCATTTCCGGGTTTGGGTGTTTATTAAATTTATTCTGGTATTTAAGTATTTTTATGTATTAGTATCGTTGACTAACACCTATAACGCAAGCATATAAACTGCTTACTTTGGGGTTAGATTTTATTTGTTTAACTTGTCCAGGAACATTTATTATTATTATTGATAATAAAAAAACATGATATACAGCGCGTCAAAAAATATTTTCGAGTTTTAGCGTCATCAAGAAAAAAAGTTGTCAAAATTTTTTTCGTAATTATTGAATTTCGTGTGTATATGGAGTAAAATTTGGGGGCATTTTGTACAGTTCATGTACAGTTTTGTTCAGTTAAAGTGCAGCATTTTTCGTAGCGAAATTAGTATGCCGTGTATTATTTTGTTGCCGCCAAATTGCAGTAAATAAACTTTAATCAGGGAGCTCAAAAGCTTATAGATAGAACCTATAAGTTTCTTGCCACCACTTTACTCAAGATCATGAGTTTCCATGACAACTCATGCTAAATTTTAAATAATTTAATCCTGAATTTGTCAAATCTTGTGTCTTGAATCGGGCAAAGGAGTTGCATTCAAAATACTCGTAGCAAAGAGTACACAAAATACTACGTAATAACTCGTAGTACAATCAAACCAGGAAAGTAAACACAATTTACTTAACCTTGGTAATCCGAATGCATAAAGCTGCAAAATAGTATTCTAGCACTTAAATGTAGGTTTAATAATTTGAGTAAAATTTTGAATTGTTTAAATTCCACTGCACTTATTCTTTTATCCGGTGCTTTTATCTCTGACCATAGAGCCACTTTTCACTACAGACAATAGACTCTGGTTGATTGACTTTGTAGGTCAGTTTGTCCTGAGAGTCCTAAGTGACTTTTTAGCGAATCTGAATTGTATGAGGAACTTACTATTTACATTTTTTTGAAGAAAGCGAACAAGTAGGCTAGGCTAGTAGTAGGGGGTTGTAGCTCTTCTGATAGATAAGATGCAAGCCCAATTGAGTACGTATACTGGTTACTCTTCCCTTCTTGCCATGACAATGACGAGCATTTTTGCGAAGGTGACAGAAGTAGTTAACGATGGCCTGCTGTTCAGCACTCTGCCATCTAAATATGATTGAACACATTGGTAAAACAATCCAGTAACATGAATGACTATGTTACCCAGAGGCCGATGGAAGAGTCACTTCCCGATTATTTTTTTTTATATTGGAAGGCAAACAAGCAGATGGATTTCTTGATGGTAAGAAATTCACGCCGCCTAGATACACCAAAGGTGGTGATGGTGCGTCACCAACCTGAGGGCGGGATGTTAGGCCTCGAGCAAAAGTAAATTTACCGGCTACCTTATACTCTCCGAACCGGAACACGTCATGACGTTATGGCGGCAGGAATAGATAAGGCGGTGGTACGAATCCGGGCGAGTCGTTGCTTAACTCTACCATCTCTGGGATACTGGGATGTCAAAAACTTACTACCTTTTATATTGCCTTTCATTTAAAAAAAAGTATCTTCACGCCCATATCCCCGAAGAGGTAGGCAGAGGCACAACCAGGGCACCCACGACTAGCCGAACACACTAAGTCCCACTATGTGATCGGTGGCAAGCCTATCGCCAACCGGGCACATTTCCAATCCCGAGCAACATTTTTTTTATTAGAAAATTGGAAAACCCAAATTTTCTTTTTGTTGCCCGACCCGGGATTCGAACCCGGGACCTCTTGCAGTCAAGTCCAACACCTGAACCGCTAGACCACAGAGGCGATTCTTTCCTTTCCTTTCAACTTAAGATTCGAATAATTTAGAATTAGTACATAATTTCTTCCAAATGCGTGTATTCCGAAACGTTCAGTATAAATGTATGTAGTGTTACGAGTACCTGTACTCGTATGGTTTTAGCTGAACGAATCCTTTCCCCAAAAGCTTATTGTGTTGAGACCGATCGTAAGATTGACCCTCGTAAATCCTTTCGACGTCAGGAATATCAATTCCTATAACATCAGGCTGATATTCCTTTTGCAAAGTAAGAATAATGTCAATAATAATTATTTTTCATACCTAATCAGCAATTTTATTTTTGACTACTTCGTTGACCGAGGGGTTAGCGTTTGTTCTTACCAGGCTTGGAATTAGTTCCCGGATTTTGGAAAGCATTTTTGTGATGGAAAGATGCCTGTTTTTCTGAATCTGGATCAATAAAAGTTATAACATCAGTATATTCATTTCCACAATTTGTAAGAATCGTCGGAGTAACAACAGCTTGGTAACTCGAAAAATCAAGATTAATAAAAAGTCTCGTTGATAAATGCTAACGTAACGTGTTGTTTGTCCTTTTTCATAGTCTTTTTTCAAATTATTCAAATATGTGTAATACAGTAGGTACAGGTTTTAACCGACTTGCAAAAAGGAAGAGGTTGTATGATCGACTCATATATTTTTTATGTATGTAGTTTTTTTTTGTTTAAAACAGTGTACTTCTAGAGTGGTTTCATCATCATTACGTCTAGATTCAATGATTGGAAATTGAGGAAAATGCACACACAGAGGACGACAATAAAAAGAAAACTTTATTCGGATATATTTACGGGTTCCCGCGGAAAATCTAGTTAACATTATACACGGGCGCAGTCGTGACTGACATATAGTCTGATTCAAAAAAATCGTATTTGTGATCGATGGCTATGTGTGAGGCTATTCAATGTTTTTTAAATTTACCATACAGTCAACCTAATAGGCAAATAGGCAATATACCCGTCTACACATGGAGACGAATTCCAAAAAATTATGTATTATTGTTTGTTGCATGACCTTTACGTCGAAATGTGTCTCAACATTCCGGATTTCAAGTTATTCAGTCCCCAACCCGATTTGACTAGTGACTCGTCATCAATCGTAACAGACAGACAAACTTTTGCTTTCCTAATATTAGCCCGAAAACCAGCTTAATTAAGATGACTTGTACATTCACATGTTTCTCTACATTCCGGATTTCAAGTGACTTGTTAATTTTGTACTGTGGGTTGTTGTCTGTTAATTCTAAACTATAAAACTTACGACTTGTAAAAAATACAGGACAGTCTATAAAGGACGAGTGAAGAAAGTCGACAAACGCGCACTGAATCAGTTACTTAAATAACACAATAACGATGGATTTTTAATTCGAATCCTGTGACGAAAAGTGAATTCTTCACGATAATGGGAAACGTTGATTGCAATGTCTACCTGGCAAGCCAGCCAAAACCTGCTCCAAGCAAAAAATTACCCAAAAAAGGATACTTGTAAGTTTGTTAGACTAGTGCCAGTGTCGTTTATTAGCTTTTTTAAATCTTACCAGACTATTACGTCAGACGTTTATTGTCAGAATTGCAAACCGTGATAGAAACTAGATGTTAAACAATCCAAGCTGGTCAATCGCTCCAAAGACTAATGCCAGGTTCCTATAATCAACGAGTCGTAATCCGTCAGCTAAACCATTCGTAGTTTGTTCAAAAGTAACGGAGCGTTACCAATATTTTCAAAAAAATTTTAGAATCAATATTCGGAAACGAGCAACCGTTGTTAGTAATCTTACTAAGCGTACAAAATACTACCATCCGTAATCAAAACGACTCGTTTTTTGAATATAGGAACCGGGCATTAATCGCTTTACGCCACTGCTGCTTCACAACAACGATAGACCACACGCTGCATAACAAACGGCTAACAAAAGAGTTTCAAATGGAATGTCACCGTATGTGTCAAATTTAAATTAAATGAAAAGGGATAATATAACATTGTTGAATATTTAGGTGATAAGACGGCTTGGGATTAATTGCTCCTCATGCCAATCTCTTATAAATATAATGTATCATTACATTTATTATAATTGTAAACATATTTCTAAATGAGAAAAAAAGACAAGCCCGCTGAGTTCTTGATCCGGTGGTAGATTTATTATTGTGTAGACACGTCAGAGGTGCCTTTTGTAGGTTTACGTGAAATAAAGTTTATTATTATTGTTCCCCGGACCTTTCTTCAAAAGATTACTATGTTTTTCGAAATTGATTCCTAACCGAAAGTTTTTTTAGTAAAGGGATCAAAGTATGAGATGCCAAAAGTGCATATAAATAACAATAGTTCATATTTTCATTAATTAAATTTGATTTTGTTAAATTAAAAAATACTCGACTTTTGGTTCCACCTATACAAAGGCCAATTGCATAACATATGATGTTAGGACTTAAGACATACTTGAGAAACATGCAAAGAAACGATATAACATAATCTAATTCAGCTTTATTTAGCCTTCCACAAAGTTTTGTCTAGCTACATTCTCCAGAGCATCGTAATCACTTTATACAATGAATGCTAAGGAAGTAAATACGAAGCTCATTACGCGACGGTACATGGGGGCCTCGAGCTACATTCCTATTCTTAATCACATTAAGAATAAAGATATAAAATTTCACCATCCATCACCAAATATATGAAGGATTGGGCAATCAGTTTATAAAGTGAACAGTTCGTTCACTTTATAAACTGATAACGGCGGTACCGTGAGATTTCTTGTTAGAAATGTCAGGAGATTTTCGTTCTCAGTGGTTGGATACTCAGTAGTAACCGCTGGACCTCTATCGCTTGGAATTTATAAAGAATTGCCCAAGCAAAAAAAAAAACTTCAAACGAAAAATAATTTTGGGATTTTTGGTTGTAGCGGTAGATTTAGGTGTAAGACAAAAGATTTAATCTTTTTTGCTTTTTAACTACCACATCTCACGTGTTTTTTTATGGCAAAAGACAGGGAAGAAGTAAGCGGCTCTTCTGATGGGAAGAAATAACGACAGCCTGTAGACACCATGTTGTAGGTGCGCCGCTGTAATGTGTGTTAGGCCAGTTGTGCAAGTCCCTCTAGCCTACCCTCAATCTCTCTCTCCTCTATTAGAAATTATTGAAGTAGTTTTAGATCCGAACTGGAGCATGACATTGTTGTCATTATGGTGACAGGAATAGCTAAGGAGGTGGATTACTAGGCAAGTTGCAACAACACTCTATTATAAGTGTAAGTGAAAAATGAAAACACCTTATAGCTCAGTCTTCAATTTAAATTGTTTAGGAAGTCTTTTTGTTGCAGCGACGTTTTTATGTTCGATTTGCTCGAAATACGTTCGGTGCAGAGATTTTCTGCTCGAAAAATATTTTGTATACAAAGAATTTTATTTAATAAATGCAGACTGCAGTTGCTGAGGGCAACGTCGATCCTTTTGAAATGTTTGTTAAAAATTTATTGGAAAGTCATTTTTTATGTTAAAAGTCAGCGATATGTTTGATTTTTAAACTTTTATATATTTTATTTTATGATATTGGAAGGCAAACAAGCAGACGGATTTCCTGATGGTAAGAAATTCCCGCCACCTAGAGACACCAAAGGTGGTAATGGTGCGTTGCCAACCAGAGGCCGGGATGTTAGGCCTCGAGCAAAAGTAAGTTTACCGGCTACCTTACCCTCCGAACCGGAACACGTCATAACGTTATGGCGACAGGAATAGGTAAGGCGGTGGTACCAATCCGGGTGAGTCGCTGCGAAACTCTACCACTTAGTCAAATGTCACGGTGTTAGTGACGGTAAGCCTATGCTCGCCTTTTACGAGGGATTTAGACGAGCATTGGCTTACCGTCACTAACACCCGTGACATCCTACAAGGTGGTAGAGTTTCGCAGCGACCCGCCTGGATTGGTACCACCGCCTTACTTATTTCTTACGTCATATCGTCTCTACTTACCGTTGACGTGTTCCGGTTTAGAGGATAAGGTACCTATCCGGTAAACTTAATTTAGCTCAAGGTCTAACATCACGGCCTCAGGTTGACAGCCCACCATTACCACCATTGGTGTCTCTTGGCGGCGTGATTTTCTTGCCATCAGGAAATCCATCTGCTTGTTTGCCTTTCAATATCATAAAAATAAAAAATAAATAAAATCATTCCCACATCGCGATTACTAGCAGTTTTTGAGTTACAATTATTGATACATACATTTTCACTTAAACATAACCAAAAAGAACCATCAAAATCGGTCTTCTATTAGGCGAGTTATTGCGTGACAAACATACAACAAAAACAATAAGTTGAATTGAGAACCTTTTTGATGATGGAATTGGTTAAAAATAAAAGGATTAATTTGCAACTTTCTGCTTAAATAATTTTAGCTAGAAGTCGCTAATTAATCGTTTTATTTTTTAACCATTAGGCAATGTAACCCATACAAAATAAAGAGAATTACGTAATAATAACAAAAGCAGTTACATATTTTTATTTGAAAAAAAAAATAAAGCTTATTATTATAAATTCTTCAAAAAACGGTTGAAAGAGTATTACTTAACACTTGCATAACAATTTGTGATTTTCAGGTTTCTTATTTATATAGATTTATTAATATTAGTTATATTGTTTTACTAGCTGTTACCCGCGACTTCGTCCGCGTGAACCAAGAAACATCTTCATTCAGTTCAGATCAGCAGTTCTACCAAAGTGAAAATGGTTAGACATACATTTTAACACAAAGAAACAAATAAGGGTCGCACAGTTGTACAGCAACAGTTTAATATGATTAAGCCAGCGCGAGCGAATTTTCTTTTTTCCACATTTCTTAGACATGAATTTGTAAAGTTAAAAGATACAATTAATTTGGTGTAAGTGAAAGTGATTCAGTCAAGTGGAAAGCATAAAAATCTTTACAGGACACCTTGTTGTTCGGCATTGGGCGCATGGTAACAGGATATATTTTTGTGGAATGTCCCCTCTTGTCCGTTCCGAAAAATGATTGGGTACTCGAGAGCGTCATAGAATCTATGAGTGTCTGAAATCCTGTAAGCATGCCACCATGCGACTGTACAACAATGTTCCGAGACGCAGTTTCTTCGCTACTATTACGGCAGCTAGGTACCTATTTCATTTGTAGTCGGAGCATTGAAAAGTCGCTCATGTTGACCAAGTGGTACACGATCTGGGTGAATGACTACTTTAAAATCATTATTGACCATTCTATCTGGTCGCGATTTACTCGAAAAGTACTGAACGGATTTTCATTCAGTTTTCAACAATAGATAGAACAATTCTTGAGGAAGGTTTTAGTGTATAGGTAGTAAGTTTATGTTTTGTACAAACCAACGATATTACAACGATATTTATTCAATATGTCGGCAAAAAATAAGCCGATAGGGAGCTTTCCTCGAAAACGCTGCCAAAACCTTTTGAGTTTTAACAAAACAGTGTATGGTGGGATTTTTCCTCTTTGATAGATCTCAAAAAATTAAGCGGTGGTATATGTCTATCTTGAAAGAATAACCGTTTTTTGCGTTTACTTAAAACAGTAAAGTGAAGGGTTACTTCAGAACATAATTTAACAATACAGTATAAACCCTTAATCAAATAAATCTGTTAGATACTTTATGCGTGTAATTTAGATCGAAATTGCCTTATACACTTACAGAAAAAAATTAACAACTAATGAGTTATCAAAAAGTTAAAATCTCCGGGCGCAAAATTAAATATCGTTGAAGCGTAGCAAAGACATGCGCGCTTACTGCATTTGCGTGAAAGAGTAACAAACATCTACACTAACATCCTGACATCCAGACATACAAACTTTCGCATTTATAATATTAGTAGGATTTTTATCCTTGAATAACCGAAGCGAAGCGAGGGCGGGCAGCTAGTATATGTATATTTCATAATCGTGCGAAACCGAGGTGGGCCGCTAGTAATAATCAAAAGTACAATCCTATGATTAAAAAAACAACTATTATAAACGACTGGAATTTTCACACAAAATACTAAAATAATAAAATAGCTAATCTATACCTAAACGTTATTTATATACCTAATAATCAAATGAACAAAACAAAAAAATCTATTTGCTCGACACCTTAGCTCGAAACGAATACAAACATACCTACCTCTCTGCCCGGTCGGGTCGCGTACTCGGTGATGACGGCTCCTCGCTCGCTCGCTCTTCGCGCCGCGCCTTTTAGGCTTTATAGATATTCCGTTAAAGTCAATTTTAATCTTATCGTGATAACTTTTAAAACATTCGTCCAAATTACTTGGTCTAAAAGACAAAGTTTATCTACATTCAATAGGTAAAGTGATGGATGTATCAATTTTCATAAGAGTTCGATAAATATTCTAAAATGTGAATTGTTAAAAAATATCCAATTAAATTGTATGTTTTGTTCACTATTTTGGTAATAGTGCCTTGCACATAAAAGATAGATAAATGCTGTCGCGGACTTTTATTTAGAACTATTTAAGATAAATAATCCTACAGTAATTATCTTTGTGTAACTTCAACGATTAGGGCAGCGCACGCCAATGCAGCTTTCAGGGGGCTGATTTTTTTCCGAATTACTTGACATTTATCATTATATTATTACCAAATTATAAAAATACCTATAAATTTTAAATTATTATGTATGTTATTCTGATATCAAAGCTATATTACGGCAAAGTTTCATGAGAATCCGTTAAGCAGTTTTTGCGTGAAAGAGTAACAAACACACACACAAACTTACAAACTTTGGCATTTATAATATTAGTAGGAAGGATAGAATGTCATTGTTGAGTTTTTTTATATATTGTTACTATGTTTAGGTTATTTATTTATTGTGCATGATGCCTCCCACTGTTTCATCACAGATTCTAAATTTTAGGGTTGGCTAGAAGAAATCTGTAGACCTAGAGATAAGCCCACCTTTTGTGCATTTCTGTTTATCACTGTCCATATTTTAAGTCATAAATTGTGTAAATAAATAAAGCTATAATCAACGAACACAAAAATGTAAGCCAATTATTTTGAGGGCACTACAACAGTAAATTTTAATTAAGAAGCGATGGCATGACATGATGAGAACAAGTTACTGAAGATGACTACAGTTTAACATATATAAAAGTAATTAGCGCTTTTTTGGATTGTTACTTACAAATTATCAAAGGACGGGCTATTCATGTCGTTTTTATTTAAATTGGTTCTACACTTATAACCGTGTTGGTCCGGGCTCCTTTGTAGAAAAGAACATCTGCCTTCCTACCAGGCAGCTTGTAAAAAGCGAGCATAGTCTTACCGTCACTAACGCCTTGACATATGACTAGGTGGTAGAGTTTCGCAGAGACTCGCCCGGATTGGTATTATCGCCTTACCTATCCCTGCCATCATAACATCAGTACTTACCGTTGACGTGTTCTGATTCGGAGAATAAGGTAGCCGGTAAACTTACTTTTACTATCAATCTCTGTCAGTGTTGATTAATGTCTGTTAATCTCTATGAATCTCTATCAACATATATCAATCTCTATCAATGTCTATCAGTGTCTATTAATGTCTATCAATCTATCAATCTCTATCAATTTGTCAATCTCTATCAGTGTCTATCAATCTCTATTTCTGTCAGTCTCTCTCTATAAGAGACCTAGAAAGAAACATGCAACAAACAAACATTACATCTCTAAATAAAGTAAATCAACAAAAGGATGAGATGAATGTATATAATCCTACACACTTAGAATAATAACGCTATTATTATTCCAAGCCTACACATTTTTGTATTTGTGTCTTTTACCTGTCGTTTTTCCGTTGCATTCGGTTTGAAATCACAACGATTCTAAAGAAGTTTCACTTCAAAAATATTTGTATTACTGTCAAAGTTGTTAAGGACATAATAAAACCATCGTAACTTCTGTGTAACTATTAAAGGTAGTAACTGAAGAAAGTTAAAAAAAATATGTATATGCAAAGCCTATTTGTGAATGTTGGCTTTTGTATTGGAAAGCTTAAAGTTATTACCTTCATAATTACGCAGGTCACGTTGCAAATAAGAAACCAAACTATATCCAGTGGCATCCTCCTTGCTGCTGTTGCTACAGAATTTGTTATAAGGTACTGATCCGAGAATCAAGGCGAGGTTTAGCCTCGTGGACCATACAATAATAACTATATAAAACTAGCGGCCCGGTACGTGCTTCGCTACGTAATAATTAAAAAAATAATTATTACGTACGAAATATTAAAAAAAACATAACCTCGATTTGGGTAACTTTGAACATTTTGGCAATGTTTTGATGTTACAATCTAATATATTATTAATTACAAGTATATTTTGTTGACTGAATAGTGATCTTTTTTGTTAATTTATTTGGCAAACTTAACAAATTTAAAGAAAAAACAACCAAACTGCCTTTAATTTCCCCCTAAACTCATATTCAATGTTATCACGCGTTTTGGGTAACTTTGAATATGAATTTTGCCTGGATAAAAAAAAACATAATCATTCAAATATTTGAAGTATTGGTAATTTATTTGACATACATTTTCTTAATAGATAGCTCAGTCTTGCCATTTGAATCGATGTAGCCAATTTGATGGAAAAAAAATAAGTGTTTTTTATAGTTATTTATTAAACCACAATAAACTAAGAAAGTAGTGTTTAACACAATAAATTGTACATTTATTAGGCTATCGAATGAGATCGAAATCTTAAATTTTAATAAAAAAATAGCTAAGCAATTTTTCTTTTGAAAAAGTCATTCACCCCATTCTGTAAACAAAATGTCATCGTCAATATAAATATGGCCACCTTTTCTTGATATTTGTTGTTTTTTTAGGATACTAATTATGTTAGACTCATCAATTCGACATATTTCATTTTTGGAAGGGCAAGACGGGTCTGTATATTCATTCAGGCAGTTTTTAAGACTGAAAATAGCCCGAGTTTTTTTATCAAAACTGAGCTACACTATGATCATATTCAATGTTACCCAATGCAATATTTTTTATAACCCGGGTAACTTTGAACCATTCAAAGTTACCCAAACTACTTCGATTTTTAATATCTTCGAAACTATATCAATTTTACACAATTTTTACCATTAAATACAGATGACCAATTTGAAAAAAATAATAACTAGGCTACATGTTACATATGAACATCAAAACATACCTCTTTACAATAAATTTTATCTACTTAATTGCGGTTCCTAATCGCAGCAACAAACACTTGCTAAAACCTCACTAGGGAAAAAGGCGCTATTTTACAAATTTTGACATTCACAGTTTACTTTTTTCTTTTAGGATTGCTACTTATAATTTTGGCGTTCCGTTTTAAACAACAACGATATTGAAAGAACTAAAACATTACAGAAATAAATTCATGAATCTTTTTTTTAATTTTGTTCAAAGTTAGACAGCGATTCAAAGTTACCCAAAACGACTGTACAGATAAAAATATCATTAAATAATTCATTGACCGCATGAATGGCATAACACAACAAAACAAAAAAGAAATAAACAACTGGAACAGTTATAATATGACAGCACAGTCCCCATCTGAAAAAAGTTTCAATTTGACTAAAAAATACCCTTTAACAAAATGATCCGATTATTAAATTCATTTGTTACCAAAAATTTGATAAATGAAGAACCACTGGACCGATTTTATGCAAACTTCACACAAACCATCTACAAAAATTTGGTTTAGATAGGTGACTCCGTTCTTGAGTTATAAAATTACAACGAAAACTGGCATTGATTTTTATATATTTATAGATGTGTTTAATATCTGAGATACATTAAATATTAGGTAAATGTAGGTATTCATTAAATTATCGAACCCGAGCCTCGCGGTTGGTGGATGTAGTTAGGCGTGTACGCTAACCACTCGACCAACGAGGAGGTCCAAGCTAACATTTATTATTGATTATTACCCTTTTAGTTTACGAGTATACTCATTACGTCACTAAGCGCAAAATAAAAAAGTCATTAATATATCTGATGTCCCGTACGGCTCTCACTCGTAGTACTAATAATAACGTTTGACAGGGGTGTTATATATTATTACCAAGTGTTGTCAGTATAATTTTTGTGGAAATATTCCTCTTTAACCGTAATCAAAATAACACGTGTTTGCCATTAGTGCTCTACCTGTCAAGCGTAATACCGTCATATTGTTTATGTGACGTATATATACAGCCATTTTGTTTTAATAAAATTGTTTTTTCTAGAATAAATCTTTGGTATAAATATCGAGTATACGTATGATATAGAATTTACATATCGATTTCTGTAAATTTATTTGTCCTGTCTACATTGTTTTGTTTGTGATATTGGTATTCATATTATTCAAAGCCCAACTAACGTTTGGTTTGTTTTAAATTTGTGAGTGTCAAAGATTTAAAACGGTACGTAAATTTTATCACATTTTTTTTTTCATAAAACCCGTCTTCACATAACAAATTCGTCATATCTTTCTCAACGTGACAACGTGATTGTGTTAGTCAATTAATGAAATAAAATGAAATTTATTTATTTAGTGAATATGTGTGTTAGAAGCTGTTACAAAAGATATTTGTTCATACTAACATGTTTTACCACATTGTGGTATGAAAATATTTTAAAATTATACAAATTTATGATTTACATTTATAACATAATGTTTTAATATTTTGAACGAAATTTTTAAATATGTTTTAAATAATATTTTAACCCTAACTAGCATAAGCTGCCGCCGTTTCCAAACCTAGCCATTCAGGAGAAGAAACGGCAAAATAAACTCCCCGCCAACCAGGATTAACTTTATTTACATATGAAGTAGAAACTATAACCTAACGATTGAATTAACTATGTGGTAGAATATGTTGATTAATTTCTAAAACACATATATTCGGCAAATAATTAGATTTGAATTCTGTTACGTAAAAAATATATTGACCGTATTTTATGAAACCGACCTAATCTAGGTATAACTGCTCCAAAAATCAATGTACATTTTAAACATATTGTACAAAACCTACCGAATCTAAAACTACATTTTACAAACCAATAATTTGAAATGAAGTAAAACCGTATTTAGCGTAGTTTTCTGAACCTACATCTAAGTTGGTTATATCTATATATATTTACATTTACATCTATACATGCCAAAATCACGAAAAAAAAAATCAAATTAAAGCTGTAAAAACACACAAAACCTGTAAGAAAACAAGTCTATTACTACTAGTTAGTGATTGCAGTGCAACAGTTAGCCCGGATTGATACAACCGTCTTACTTTTTCTTGCGGCCATTGTTGAAGAGTTGTATAGCCAGTAGATTTGCTCACGCGACCTATGGATTCCATTATAGTTTAGAGACTCATTAGCAATATTAACGGCAGGACACGGTTTTTTCTCACTGTCGGGAGAGCCGCCTGTTTGTTCAATATCTTATAACATAAAAAACCTCTCCCAATACATACATAGCTAACAAACCTACACGTATGACGCATCTTATTTTTAAGACTACACAATCTTCCAAGTCATAATTTGTGGATCATTAAACATACAAAAATGAATCCCCATTTTGCGTGGTTATCGCATCAAGTTTAAACAGAGGGTCTAATATTGCGAATTATTTTTTCACTATATTGGTTTTTGTGAGGAGAAGGATCATATGAAGAGAAAAACCAGTAAAGATATACGAAAAGTCGGAAAAGCCATACTTCGATTTTGTCTATACAAACTGTTAGTAGATGTTAATGTCAAGCGATAGAAAGTTTGCCGGGTCGGCTAGTAAATGATAAATATCCTTGGACAAATTGCACAGTTTATATCTAACTCCAAAGTAAGAAAATTTATGTTTATGTTACGGGTGTGAGCCAACGATACTAATTAACTGAATAATAAATAATACTAATAATTTTATAGAATATATTATAGTGGTATCTATTTACTAATAAAACAGTACTTAATAAATACACCCAGATATATAAAATGTTCATCACGAATAGGTATGCCTGCCCTCGTCGGAAATCGGGCCCAAGCTACTTACGCCACGATGGTGTACGCTAGCCCCTCGACCAACGGAGCTCTCTTTGATTTGATCCTTCTTGCGTAATATTATCTGTCAACAATAATATCGAAATCTCCCCATTCAAATAGCATCTGGCTTTATCTAGTTTTTCGTCAGTTGTATGTCGTAAGCGTCTAAAGAATCGTACCAGAATGCCGCACCAGTTATTGCAAAAAAGTTTGCTCACGCGGCCGAGTTTAAATGGCTGCTTCAAAAGTTTCTGGTATTGTAAAAGCAAGAAAGTTTCAACAAATTACAAAATTCCAATCGCGATAAAGACCAGAAATATTTCATTATAAAATCCAATTTTACTGTATGTAATGAATTTAATTAATTCTTTTAATCTTTTGCACTTTATGTACTCATTACATAAATTGTATGAGGTTATGATTTGTATGCTTCCTTTCCTTCCTTATCGCTTCCTTTTTTGGGTTACAAGAATATAAAAATACTGCTTCTGCCTTTCTTTCTTGTAATGTTCTTCTCTCTCTTCTTGCATGTCACAAGAAGAGCTATGTTATAGTATGATTTATGTGTACACATATACATATCTTCACGCCATGTCCCTTAAGGGGTAGGCAGAGAGTATCGAGTGCCAGACATCACGGTTCTGACTAACCTGTCTAGCTTCCTTCAAATTCATTACCATTTTCATACACACGCGCTGGTTCAAAGATCTTTTTTTAAGCTTTGTTAACTGTTTTTTTTTAAAGTATCTTCACGCCCATATCCCCGAAGAGGTAGGCAGAGGCACAACCAGAGCACCCACGATTAGCCGAAGACACTAAGTCCCACAATTTCCCGGGCACATTTCCAATCCCGAGCAACATTTTTTTATTAGAAGATTGGGAAAAACCCCAATTTTCTTTTTTGTTGCCCGACCCGGGATTCGAACCCGGGACCTCTTGCAGTCAAGTCCAACAACTGAACCGATAGACCACAGAGGCGATAATGTACGGCGATATGTTTTACTTTAATGATATTGGAAGGTAAACAAGCAGGTGGATTTCCTGATGGTAAGAAATTCACACCGCCTAGTGACAACAAAGGTAGTAATTAATGGCACGTTGCCAACCTAAGACCGGGATGTTAGGGTAGGACTCCCAATTGGAACATGTCAACGGCCAGCACTGACTTTATGGCGGCAGGAATAGGTAAGTCGGTGGTACCAATTATTTACGTAATTTATCACATGATAAGCTTAGCGTAATATTTTTGTTCAAACAAATTAAAAAGAACATGTACAAAATTGTGGAAATGTCATAAGCTTTTTTCGAAGGTATAAAGATTTTGAGATAAGAATATAGAACGAACCCAATCTTTTGTTCGAGGGTACGTTATACATAAGCCACAGATTAGTGAAGTGCCTGCCTACGCGTCGCCGTACTTTAATTACATTTTGTTAATGGGTGGAGAGGATCTACCAAATCTGAAGATTCCATCTGCGTGGGCCAAATGAACATGTTAAGCTGGGGATGTCTAATTTAACACAATCTAATTAAGTCTAACCACTCCATTGGTTGAGTAACAAAGTTTTCTAGACACAAAACCAGAGTTTTAAAAGATTGATTGATGTACGTCTGAGACAAATATTAAATCTTTGTTTTTTGTTTCTATATAATTTTTGTTTCTAAATTTGAAATGTGCCTTAAAACAAATTTTAAAAACGATTTTATGGTATTATTTAACACAAATATATTAAATTCTAAGCCTAAGATCCCGGCTTTGCGATAATTACACACTAGTACTCGTAACATGTATAGTGTTGTGACCGCCATATTATGTTGGTTTTTGAGCCGCCGTTGTGTGTCTGTCTGTAGTATTTTCAAACTCTTAAAACAACAACTCCTAAAAGACTTCTTGAGGCTCCGGGGTCGATTACCGGGTCGGGCAACAAAACAAGAAAATGTGTTTTTTTCAATTTTCGAATAAAAAAATGTTGCTCGGGATTGGATTGTGGGACTTAGTCTCTTCGGCTAGTAGTAGATGTCCTGGTTGTGCCTCTGCCACCTCTTCGAGGATATGGGCATAAAGATACTCTTTTTTCTTCTTTAACAAAATGGAACGATTTTAATGTCGACTATTTTGTTGATTTTTGGAATATTAATGTTTATCCTTCGAGATAATTCTTTAAATTTTAGATGATTAGATCATTTTAGTTAACTGAATGTAAACAACATAACAAATAAACATTCAATTAATTTAAAAACTGTATGTTTGAAGGTTATTAAAAAATGTTTCATTTGTTGTTTTTGATTTTTTGACGTAATACGATTAGAAAGTATAAGAAATGAAACACACAAATTAGCAAATAATCTAGTCCCACTTTTTTTAAATTTCAATGGAACAATCTTATTTAATTATTATGTTGTAAATTTAATGTAAATTACGGAATCTATCAAATAGAAAAGAAATAGCAGTTTCAGCGTAAAAAGTAATGCGAAATAATGCGTGTTAAAGAAATAAATGCATTGAATTCTCAACTAAACAGTATCCCCATTTTTCCGTTGGTTGAAAAAAAAAAAACAATTTAGAATTAGGAAACAAAACAGAAATATTAATGGTCGCCCCCCAAAGCTCCAGTGACAAAGTACCTGACGTCTCGAGCGGTTGTCACTCGACCTTGTACCATTTCGAGTACTAGGTCACGTCTACGATGTATGATAGGCTCAGAATCGCGACGAAAAACGGTAGGGAAAAACTCTTTCCGTTCCTTTTCAACGGCATTTTATGGTTGTTTGATCTCTTCCTGTCGATTACCAGCAACAAAGTTTCAACTTCCAGTATTGATTGTGTTTTTGAAGTTACAAGATAATTAACAAAAGCGGCATCTCTCTTCACGCCCATATCCCTGATGAGGTAGGAAGAGGCACAACCAGGGCACCCACGACTAGCCGAAGACACTAAGTCCCACAATGTGATAGGTGGCAAGCCTATCGCTAACCGGGCTCATATCCAATCGCTCATCCTAATCCAATAGTCAAAAGGCTACAGTGACGTAGGCTTTTTTTATCCAGATATCCATAGCGGTAACTACGGTTGAGCTAAATAACTTTAGTACACGATTATGACCGTGGGCAACATCCGGGCTCCTTTGTAGAATAGACCATCTGCCTTCCTGCCAGGCAGCTCTTAAAAGGTGAGCATAGGCTTACCGTCACTAACACCGTGACATTTCACTAGGTGGTAGAGTTTCGCACCGACGTCGGCTGGATTAGTACCACCGCCTTACCTATTTTTGCTGCCATAACGTCAGTGGTTACCGTTGTCGTGTTCCGATTGGAAGGATAAGATAGCAGGTATACTAATGAAATCCCACCTAGGTTGGCAACGCACCATTAACACCTTTAGTGTCTCTAGGCGGCGTGAATTTCTTACTATCAGGAAGGCTGCTTGTTTGCCTTTCTTTACCGAAAAAAAAACACTTAATTCTGCCTAACGGCGTGAGTGGTGTAGTACAGTAACCTTAATTTTGATGCGTATTACTCCAACGTGTGATGGGGTTGTCATATTCCGGTCAATAACACACGGTCAATTTTAAACAGGGTTTGAATAACGCAAGTGTAAATTTAAATCCCGGCTATTATCAAAACCAGTCCGAAAGAACGGCATAAAAATGTGCAAAAAATCTTAATCGGATGGAAGACACGTAATAAATGTCATCTATATGTTAATACGTGATGCCAAAACTTTGGACCCCTTTGGCGCACAAAATTTGCCACACTTATAGTTTATGTGTAGGAGAAGCGCAGAACGCTAATATTTTTCAACAATGATCCTTATAAAGTACATTAAATAAATTAATAAAACATTACCCACACTACCATGCATTTGACACACACAAACAAATACATTGATGATATCGACCCTAGTAGAATATAAAACAGTAACAGGTTTCAGTTAAGAAATACTTCAAATTATTTATAAAAGCAACAAAGCCTACAATACATTTTTCGCGGCACAGTTCTACGTCTGACCTAAAAACGCGTGAAAGGTGCAATAGCTTTGATATTAAAAAATATAAGTAAAGCAAACAATACTATGTAAAAACTTTTGTAAGGCTTTCTTTCTCTGCACCGAATTCTAATCTGTTTTTTTTTATTATTTTTACTATCCTGCTTCTCACGGATACCTTAGAGGTTTTTTCATTCATGAATCCCTAGTTGATGTCCGTGGCTTCGCGAATTTAAGTTATTTTGTTCTTTTATTGGAGTCCATTGCGATATTGGGGTACATAGATCATACCAGAAGTCTTTGTGATGTATCTATATAAAATATGAAAACTACCTCAGGATAGAACATGCCGCTTATCCTCATAGTTAATTGAGCTTACAAATATTATAATCAAACACCGAAATGAAATGAAAAATATTTATTTAGGTAAAGTAAAGAGATACTTTACTTTACTTTACGCCCATATCTTTGAAGAGATAGGCAGAGGTACAACCAAGGCACCCACGTCAGGCACTAAGTCCCACAAGGTGATAGGTAGCAAGCCTTTCGCTAACCGGGCACATATCCACATATACATATAAAATTAAAAATATACATTTTATATTTCTGTTGTTGCACGAGCCGAGACCTCAAGAAGTCAAGTCCCACGCCGAATTGGTAGATTACAGAGGCCATTGAAGATATACTGACAAGCAAATCAAAATCACGAAGAACGCAGTAAGAAATTAGGCGACAACATACAGTGTTTTTGAAGTGAAACTTCTTTATCGGGGTTAGAAAAAAATTTAGTGTAACATTTTTTCGTTACGCGTCACATTTTTCCGTTACGCGCCATCTTTGTTCTTATCCCTACCACGCGTGATTCGAAGTATACTTTCTCCAGCGGAGTAGGGATTTGCAATAAACTTTATTTAACCAATTTCTGTAAAGTTGCATATAGTAAATTATTTTAAAATTATATTAGTACACGCCCCCTTTTTTTTGTGAAGCATGATTAGAAGTTAATGAGCGTAACAGACAAATATTACGGCCAATTTCTCTCATACATCGATAAAGAAAATTCATTTCAAACAAAATCTGATTTACGGGATTACCTCTTTAAAAATACTTCTGCTGTTGCAGTTTCTACCAGGTATTAAAATTAAATACGACCTATGCTTCACTGCTATGGCGGATTTTACTATAATTGGTTTAGGCGTTTAAGTATAAAATAAATAAATGGACAAATAAATTTGTATTGTATTATTGTATTTGTATTGTAATTAAATATTAGATGGCTTTTGAACCTTTGAACATGTTTAGTCGTCGCGAATGCAAACATCCCTAATAATGTAGATTCGAAAGTGTGTTTCCATATATTTTGCAAAAACGAAAACAGATTTAAATAAATTTAAACTTACACATAGATATGACCTTCAAAGGAGACCGTGGAGGAGAGAAAATGAGCTACTTCTTATACCAATATCTCTATGAGATTCATTGGGAGATTTGAAAACCTTTAATACAAGAGCGAAGGGGATAGATAGTTTAATATACACGTGCATAGCAGAAATTGAAAAAATGTAAGTGTCCCTCCATGGTGATTGGTTAATAATAAAAAAAACGACGGGTTGCGTTCCGGGAGTGCCGGCAGAAGTGAAAACTTGAATATTGACGTTGGGCTTTTTTGATATTTTGGAATGTTTAGGGAACAATTTTGCACGAATGCGTTAATTATCAGTATGAAAATACTATCATTTAT
Organism: Calephelis nemesis; assembly: GCA_002245505.1. Taxonomy (NCBI): domain Eukaryota; kingdom Metazoa; phylum Arthropoda; class Insecta; order Lepidoptera; family Riodinidae; genus Calephelis; species Calephelis nemesis. The sequence goes on from NJDD01004372.1 coordinate 228,196, forward strand.
GTGGTAGTCATATATTGCGCTATCGTACACAAACATGTCAACATAAACATTCTCGCAAGCGCCGCGAGCCATCTTACGAATTTTCGATTACAGGTCACGTGTCCTGACGCGGGTTTAGAAGTTTTTACCCATTCCAAAAAAGTGCGCAACGCCGTTAATGAAGTTTTCAATATTGATACGTTTTAATTAATATTATTTAATATGAATGGTAATAGATATAACCATAACATAAATAGAACTTCAATTTTCTATTTCGTCAACATTTTTTATGACTCTCGAAAACATCAAACAAATGTACTTCGGAGAGTGTTTACTCCCCCTCTACATACAGTTTGCTATTAACTTAAAAGAAAATGTGGGTACTCAATTTATTGGAAGTTTATTTGGAAAACATTTGAAGTACAGAAAAATTTAGCCTCAAATATTTACATTCATTCCCAAAAATCATGAGGTTCGCGAAGTTGAGGACCGTGTAAAAGCTTCAAAATATTTGTCTAAGATTTAGGAGATGAATAAATGTTTTTGAAGCAGTTGAAGAACAATTCGGGCAATGATAATAATAGTTTGTTATGACAGTTGAGGTTGCAGACCGAATAATAAAAAACCTTTATTTCAATTTTAAAAACATTTTGCCGTAGAATTTATCAATAACGTTTGACCGCCTCGTTGGTCGAGTGGCTAGCGTACACGCCTAACTACACCGACCAACCGCGAGGCTTGGGTTCGATTTCCGACGGGGGCAGGCATTTGTTTGATGAACATTTAGATATCGGCATTTTCCGGGTCTGGGTGTTTATTAAATTTATTCAGGTATCTATTTAAGTATTTCTATGTATTAGAATCGTTGACCCATAACACAAGCATCGAATGTGCTTACTTTGGGTTAGATTCAATTTGTGTAACTTATCCAGGTAAATTACCTTTTGTGAATCTTAATTATAATAACCGAGGTTAGTTAAAACCCTAATAATGCCACCAACTTACCTGTTCAGGACTTTCGGCCGGAACTAACCGTTATTTGTAAAATATTATTCTGTTGCCAGTTTCTATTTTTATTTTATTATTTTTATGATATTGGAAGGCAAGCAAGCAAACAGATTTCCTGGTGGTAAGATATTCATGCCGCCTAGAGACACCAAAGGTGGTAATAGTGCCTTGCCAACCTGAGGCCCGGCCTCGGGCAAAAGTAAGTTTACGGGCTACCTTACTCTCTGAACCGGAACACGTCATAACGTTACGGCGGCAAGAATAAGTAAGGCGGTGGTACAAATCCGGGCGAGTCGCTGCTAAACTCTACTACCTAATCAGTTGTCACAGTTTTTTATTTT
>NJDD01004372.1:229774-250355 GCA_002245505.1 Calephelis nemesis
CTCCCAAGCTTCAAATACATTTTTTAATAATTCCACGCCTGCATCATCAGTGTTAGTGACGGTGAGCCTATGCTCGCCTTTTAGAAGCTGCCTGGCAAGGAAGGCAGATGATCTATTCTACGAAGAAACCCAGACCAACACGGGGAATGTTAACATCGCAAATAAAATTCCCGCAAATATTTTATTATTTTGTTGTTTTAACACTGAAATAATACTTATTCATTCAAAAGTTTTGATACCGCAGACGTCTGTCACGCTTGGAGACGTCCAATTTACAACACCCCTTTTTCTGTCTGGGGTCAAGCATAGTAATTGTAAAATGTGAGAAAAAGAAAAGTATTTTATTGTTAATTTTTATTGTTTGATTATATTTGTCCCTAACCTACATCTAATCCTGCCGACGCGACGTTGATACAGAGGGATTTCGCTCTGTACCTAGTTCACGTTGATTCAGGTGGTGTGCCTCTTCAATAGTCTTTTGTCAAAACAAATACAAAAACATATCTAAGGTCTTAACGTGATAATATTTTGCCTACCCTTAATGATATAATATATGTTCACCGCCAAACAACGTTTAAAATAAATTTTAAATTTTATTGACAGGCGTGAGTTTTTACCTAAATCACTTTATAACTTATTTAGCTACATACTACTAGATAACTTGCTCAGCGTAGGTAATATGAGGCTTTCCTACACATATCAAAATTTAACTGTACATCAGTGAGTATTGCGTACGATAACAGTATCTATTAGATATAGCGCGTACAATATTTACTAGCGTGTTTCCAATTGAAAGTAATAAAAGGAACATGATGGAAAGTATCAAAACAGTATGAAACGCCATACTTTTTTTCCAGCAAGCCGCCACGACAGTCACGGCAGTGAAAACAAACCATCTAGTATTGAATGAACTATACGTCTTATTCTATCCCTGCTCGTCATTTAGTCAGATACCACCAACCCACAACCCACAACCCACAATAGCTGTGTTACGGAAATTAATCTGTCAATTTTAAATTTCGGTCACTTAATTTTGACGATAGGTTTGTCTCTTATCACTTTGTGGGACTAATTAGTAGCTTCGTATTTGAAGTGAGAAGTTTTTTTGATCTTCTACAATAATCCGTTCTGTTTTTGATTTAAAAAGTTGTATGTCTTCATAAAAGTATTGTATATTTAAAAATAAAATTTATTAAAATCGATTCAGACACCTTGACATGAAAACGGAACTTCCCTGTACACTTGCATCTATATTTAAATTAATTATGTATTAATCAATATACAAACATTTCTGTTTCAGCAATATTACCTATTTGGGTACATACTGATTTTGGTAGGCTAAGCTCTATTTACTGTACAAGAATAATATTTTGTTTCCCTTCTTTTGTTCTTTTGTTTCAAAAAGTTTTCGGCTTCCTAAGTTATAATTTAAGTTATTTCTTAAAGGATTCCTTACAAGTTACCAACAAAGCGAACTGTGATTTCAGTGTTTCGTTTATTATTAAAGTTAAAGGTCATTGGGCGAGTTGGTAAATTACAGAAGTCTTTAAATATTGACCAAGTGTGTCTTGTAACTATTCAATCATCGAAAAGGTTTAAACCGAGATAAGATTGATATATATTATGATTATTACAAGGAATTCCTGATTGAAATGTTTAATTTTTGAAGTGAAAACTATTTAAGCGGCATTGCGCACTTTTTTGGAATGGGTAAAAGCTTTTAAATTCACGTTAGGACACGTGACCTGGTCGAAAATCCGTAAGACGGCGCAGGGCGCTTGCGCGAATGTTTGTGTACGATAGCGCAATAAATAAATTTTGTATTCTACCACATAAATTATAGTACTTTCATGCTGATAATCAAAGCAATTCGTGCAAAAGTATTCCCTAACCATTGCAAAATATTAAAAATGCACAACTTTAATATTCAAGTTTTCACTTCGGCCGGCACTCCCGGAGTGCAAATCGTTTTTTTTTTGCATCAGTTGACCAAGGTACAAAGTGTTCATCGATAAACGGTAATCCAACACAAACATATCTTTTCAATTCGAACTTGCAATTGTTAATACTAGCGCATTCATACCAACAAACTTTTCAGCTTTATTAAATTAGTATTTAAGACTATTTTCTTCAGAAAATGAGATTAAATTAGGTGCTAATTAGTCCATCAGCGGGCGATGGGGTCATTACTTTCCTACACAAATAATTTAATCCCTTTTTATTTTTCCGTTACACCAGTTATAATTACTTTACGGATCACTTATTAGTATGTATAATGCATAGAACAACAGTATTATGGAGATTTAAGAGACAGGACATTTTTAAATGGTGGTGGCAAAAACATACACACTACATGGTAGATTGTGGCATATGGAAGCAAAATATGATTTCACGGCGAAGGATTTATTTTTTTGCATCAAGAGTGAAGTGGGGTCTTTAGGATTTAATCTTAAACGTAGCGATTGTTTCAGATGTAGAATCCTGAACGCAGTTATAGATTAAATATTTTGCATCACGGAGGCATAAACAATTTTGCGATGACATGTACTCTGCTTTACATCCTCTTTATAACATTTTTTTAAATATTGACATTTATTTGTAAAATACAACCGACAGCTGAGTATTAGTGTTAATATTTTAAAATGCTTCGTAGTTTCGAAAATTTATAATAGCGGTTTTGTTGACGAGACAGACTGTTGTAGATTTATTTACTAATGATGTGTTTAAAATCAACTCAGAATCTTTTATAACAGATTTCCAAGTCATTTTTAACATTTTCTGATTTAAATTCAAAACTTTTTCTCGTTATAGTTTACTTTTTACAACAAAATGAAAACAATAGAAAAGAGGGGAAAATGATTCGCCAGCTATAATGTTTCAATGCTAATGTTTTGAATTTAAAACTTTTTACCGTTCTGTTTCATGTTTTAAAGTGTTCTTTTTTTTGAAATGTGTAAAATCTTCTAAACACGCGTCAGGACACGTGACCTGATCGAAAATTTGTAAGACGTAGCACATGAATTATAGTATTTTCATACTGATAATTAAAGCAATTCGTGCAAAATTATTCCTTAACCATTCCAAAATATCAAAAATGCACAACGTTAATGCTCAAGATTTCACTTCTGCCGGTATTCCCGGAGTGCAACCCGTCGTTTTTTTATAAGATAAGAACAAACACATACATGTGCAAGCTTCTGGAAGAGATGAGGTGTTCAATGTGCATCCCGCTCTACTTCTAATTTCAATACATTGTTTTTTTTTTGGTCACTTGAAGGCAAGAAAATATACTTTGCTTACTTTAACAGCTGTGAGTACTGGTTTCATGTAAATAAAGTACCTGATGATACAGAAACAGAAGAATTTTGTTAAAGTTTTGTTTGGTTATAGACACCAAACATTTAGCTCGTGAGGTCTAGGATATTTTTAAAGAAGTCCGTAACCAATTTGCAAATTATCGTAAATTTACATTAGAATTTCATTATAACAAATAATTGCTTAGATATTTGTTTTAACAATGATTAAGCTGTTCCATTTTCAATTTTGTTAATACAGTCTAAAGGAAATTTAAAACTTTATGAAGGTTGCTGTAATAAAAGGTTATGAGCGTCGTATCAGTCTAGTCGTACCCACTGCGCGGCCATTCTCTGGCGAGTGTTCAATACGGCTTATCTTTTATACCGTTTTTAATTGTCTTTCAAAAGATAAATGGCTGCCATGTATATAAATATTTTTTGTTATTACTGTTCCGTGTTAGGTTTTTATTAGGCCAATAAAATGCCACTTCTGAATTAATCGCCTTTATTCACACTTAACGTAATAAAGTCACTAAACGACTTCATACACGCGCACTAGTTGCGTACATAAAAATGTTACCAAACACACGACGCAACCAAATATGCTTTATCATTGTCCGAATTCTGGCTTCTTCTTACAATTCTGTAACTTTGGCTAATAGCTTCAAGGCTCTTGTGTTTAATGCTTTGAAAATCTTTACTGAACTTTTAAACAGCAAATTATTTTTTTAGAAATTTAGGGCAAAACGTGTACTATGTGGTACTAGTTAACGCTCAATCCTGCTGCCACTGTGTCAGTGTTCACTGTCGTCATTTTTCGATTTAGATTGTATGCAGTCTGTCAGGAACATATCATTATAGCTTTTTGCTACATGTGTATAGCATTTGACGGCCTCGTTGGTTTAGGGGCGTACACGCCAATTCCACCGACCAACCGCAAAGCTCGGTATCTATTCCCGACAGGAGCAGACATTTGTATGATGAACATTTAGATATCTGTTTCCGAGTCTGGGTGTTTATTACATTTATTCAGGTATCTATTTAAGTATTTATATGTATTAGTATCATTAACTAACATCCATAACTCAAGCATATAATATGCTTACTTTGGGGTTAGGTTCAATTTGTACTGAGATATGTCCCTTTCAAATTTCCTAATAACGCTAATTTGATTTATTAACAAGTCATAAACTTGTTTGAAACTCGTCTTTCAAATTCCCTATTTCCGAATATTTACGATTATTGAGCGTCTATCACATAATGTGGTGCGAAAAGTTATAATTAAAAGAGTTTCAGAACTTATGTTATTGAAGAAAAAGTTATTGAAGTGCGGACCGTACTCTTATATCGTGTACGACCTTTAACACATTTCTCCTTAGTGTTAGTTTGTTGATATATATGCCTAAAACTAATTTGAAGTTACAAATATTCAACTGGAATGGTACGTTTGAATATTGACCGAGAGCAAGACAAATAGACTAGGATACATACGAATAATTTATGCAGGCATGTGAATTTTAATGACGATTGTGTTATATAATATATTTGTTCCACACTGTACTGGACTTGACTGCATCAGGTCCCGATTTCGAATCCTGGGTCAGGCAACGAAAAGAAAATTTGGTTTTTCCGATTTTCTAAATAAAAATATGTTGCTCGGGATTTCATATGTGCCCGGTTGGCGATAGGCTTGTAACCTATCACATTGTAGGACTTAGTGTCTTCGGCTAGTCGTGAGTGCCCTAGTTGTGCCTCTGCCTACTTCTTCGGGGATATGGGCGTGAAGATACTTTTTTTTAATTTCAATAATAAGTGTCACTGGTGGTAGAATGACATGCAGCAACTTGCCAGGGTAAGAATCCACCCCTTACGTATGTGGGCTACCACAATTCATAATTCGATATTCATATTTCGGTCCTGAGGGTAGGGTAGCCGGTAGACTTGCACAATTAGGGTAGCCTTACATCTCTGCCACAGAACAGTGACGCACCTACAACCTGGTGTATATAGGCCACGGTGGTCTCTTACCGTCAGAAGACCCACATGCTTGTTTACTAATCTATCACATAATAATAAGTAGATGTTTTGTTAGATTAATGTTTTATTATATTTTATTGTGTGTCTTGGAATGTATATTTAACTTATTCGTGCAGAATTAATTTCACCATAAATCATAATTAAGGTTATCTTGTAGAGATCTCTACCATTGTCTTTTTTACTAATTTGTAAGATTCATCGTGTAATGTAAAAAGTTCATTCATTCGAATAAAGAAATAAATACGAGTGTCTTAATTAACTATTTAGGTGTTTTTCCAATTTTGTTTATAAAATTATAACACATCTAACATAGTTTCCATTTTAACGCATGCAATGTTTAAGCCTTGTTAAAGTTATCGTGGGAATAGAAACTAAGTATTTTTATCGCAATACATATTTTTCCAAAACAAAATAAAACAGCAGAGACACAATATTGTAAAAAGATAGGATATAAATCCGTAGATAAGTTTTAAAATACGTTTCTGTAACTGCAGGGCCTAATGCCGCCAATATAACATTTATATACTTATCGAGATCGTTAGCTGAAGTTTTCAGCCACAATATACAGAAAATACATTTCCAAATTGACCTTCAAATGAAAGTAAAGTAAGTGTATATGGACTAAAAATTGTGCCGTGTTAGTGTTAAAGTGCTAAAGCCATCAAAAACGCTATTTATAAACAACAATGTTAATGGTCCTAAGTCTCCAGTTCTTTTGAATGCAGCGCTGATTTCCCGACACAATACATGTAAAATCGAGGCGGAATTTGTTGAATGATTTGCGAAAGTCGCAACAAAGCGTAGTAGTTATAAGCACGCGATCTCTAATTGCTCGCCTGAATAACGTTCCGTATACTGCCTTGACCGAGTCGTTAGTTGCACGGTTTCATTAACGGTTCATTAACGTTAAGAAAGCCGTAAATTTGTGAGATACGATTGCGTGTCTTTCAAAGTCTTTTATTTTAATGTTTAAAAGTGTACATTTAGATTTTACACTTATACTTTAAAAATGCATATAATTAATAAAAAATCATCTTTGCACATTTGTAATACATTAATAAGCACATTAATAATTTACACATTTTCCATTTACCTGTCATTGAAAAAGCGAAAACAAAACTTTACGAAATTATACAAATACTAGATTTTAACCGCGGCTGTGCCCGAGTATTAATGATGTCCTCTCGTTTCCCGTGGAAACCTATTGTTACTTAAATTCAACCAGTAGTCTTTGCGACAATATACCAACCTCTCTCTCTTTTTCTTTTTACGTTAAAGGGGGAAAATAAACACCTTTAAGCTTTTAGTGTATTAGTTAATATCTAGGGATTTGTGAATTGAATTGTGTCTAATTCTTATAAAAATAGAATCAGAACACAATCGACACATTTTTTGTGTTACCTACGCGTCTCTTTAAGCACATGTAATACTTTCAAACAAAAAATGTTTTGTGTTAGGTGATGTATCTCTAGCTACAAGGTCATATTATGTAAAACTTTGCCAACGTCTTCCTTATTACTACAGCTATAACGTCAATACTCCCTGCTCTCGTGTTTCGGTTAGAGAGTAGATTAACCGGTAAACTAACTTCAAAGGCTTAGTCTCAGCTCGGCAGCACACTATTGCTGTATGACATCTATGAGTGGCATGTATTTTTTATCAGGTAATTCGTCTGCGTGATTGGCTACCATATAAAATATATTTTTTGCCTTGTGGGTGAAGCCAGGGTGTGTGCTAGTGTTAACCTGTTGCAAACAAATTAGAATCGACAATACTGTGAGCTATAACTTAAGTATATGGTTTTAGTTTTGTAATAAAATTCACAGAACCCTGCTAACCCTCTTAGTACCGCCTGTCGTAATCGTTGGCCCATAATGGAGAGTTGGCACTTGGCAAGCTCCATGTTCAACTTTAACTGAACGTTAGACCAAATTATATTTAAACTAGCTGTCGCTCTTGCCTTCATGTGTGATTAGTATAAAGTGACCCGACTCCTATGGATTATGGACTATCCTGGTACCAAGATTCTTTGACTTCGGCCGCTTCAAATTTTGGTGCAGATATAATTTTGAGGCAATCTTGACCGTCTCCGGGCTTACTGTAAATGGTTAACGTTACCGATTATACACGAATGCACAAGTCCCCAAATCGATTCGTGTCAGAGGCTGGCAATGTGTGATGAACCTATATATATTTCTACTAGCTTTGATTCTAGGTGGTAGAGTTTTGCAGCGATTCTGTCGGATTGGCAACACCGCCTTACATATTTCTAATGCCCTAACGTCAGAACTTGCCGTTGACGTGTTCTGGTTTGGAGGAAAAGGTAGCCAATAAACTTACTTTTGTTTGAGGCCTAACGGATGTTTTAACGGAAGTTGGGATCAACTTCAGCTTACTTGCAATAATTTGCTTACTTTGTGTTTAAAGCAACAAGAGTTAATCGCAAAAAAATTAAATAACTGACTTCATCTATTTACCACAGCACGATTTAATAATTCTTTTTTCTAAAGAAAGAAAATCATTCCGAATTGGTCCCACATGCCTAAATCTTATCAATATCCTCCAAGTAGGTTTATTTTGGAGTTATTAAGTATGTAACTCAAAAGACACTCGGATCAAAAACACATATCTTCATGCCAAGTCCATTACGGGATAAACAGAGACTATCGAGTGACAAACCTAACGATCCTTGTAGATCTTTCCGGATTTCTTCACAACCATAACCCTTTTCATATAAACACGACGGTTTCAGAGACTCTTGGCAATACTCTCGGATAGTACTCGAGCCATTTGATCGTGGAATCTCAAACTAGGTGTCCCAGGGTAGCTACATCCATCCACATAGTCAGATATCCTCTCAATGATGACCTATATTTACGAAAAAGAAACATTAAAAACGGTTTATCATGGACCGAGTAATCAAGTAACAAACATACAAAACACATACAGTCGAGAAGCTCCTCTTTTTTTGAAGTTGGCTATAAATATCCAGTCTAGCGGGTCGACGAAAAACGAAACTTTTTGTGATCAGGCGCTTGCTAATTACAGGTCAGGGTTCGCGGTGTAATAAACTTTTACTCGCCTCTTTTATTTTCATCTATTTGGCTGAAAGGCATTTGCTCTCTATGCTTCAAAGAGCTCGGATAAAAAGTGAACTTACATCAATAAGTATCGAGGAAGGAAGATATACGATGAATCTATCGTCGTTATTATTAAAAGATATGAAATGAAATGAAAGCTCTTTAAATCCAAATAAAATTATTTAATTTGCAATTTCCCGTTATGAAATATATACGTATTTTGGCGTGACAAAACAGGAAAAACAGTGCGCTATGAATGAATTGGACTTACCGGAAGCTAAAACACCCAAATATATCCAGCTCACCACTACACATACAACTAAACTGTTTTATTAGCTCTAACAATACATACACTACTGAAAAATCAAGATACGTTTCGCTTCGTAACCGAAGCATCATCAGGAGTACTGCATACTGATAGTATCTGCTCGACCTTTGTGGAGTGCAGTGCATTTAAGTATGGATTTCCGAAAAGCAACGCCTTCTTCTATCATTTTTTTTTTGAAAATTGTTTATTTGCGGAATATGTGTGTTAAAAAGTTGTTACAAAGATATTTAAATATACGACATATTGTACCATATTGTGGTATGCAAATATTTAATTAAGTTTAGAGATATTAAATGTTTAAAATCATAGCACTTATTTATAATTATAATAATAATAATAACAACACAGATTATACCCCTAATATTATAACCCCTAAAATTATAATGTTAATTGTTATAATAGAATAATAACCTCCTTGGCTATGGTCATGACATGACGTGTTTTAATAAGAGTAGTAATCTATGCGTGTTTTTATATGTCAGAATTTATTCACAATCCTATTTTACAATTTTATTGGTAAATGGCAAATTACTAAAGAAAATAAATCAGATAATACTACTCTATGATCACAATTATAAATATATAAAATGATAAACAATTAAATATACTGAGTATATATAAGTTTCGCACCCAAGAATGATGACAGTATCTGAACATATCAATTCAAAACAAAAATTAAGTGAATATAAGATGTGCAACATGTTATGATTAGGAGAAAAAGGACGAGAGAAAACGCACATTCATCGCCGCAGTCTATCGTACCGAATGGTTCCACGTCGTCAGAAGAGGAATACTCTGGAGGGCAGAACACGACGTTTTGAGCAGTGATAATGGACTGTCGCCTCCAGCACCGAGTCGAGCACCGTGCTGTTAGATCTGTCGGAGCGCCGGGCTTTTCTTGTTGATATCACTGTTCCATGTGACGTTAACCACGTGAAAGCTGAGAAGGAAAAACTGTCAAAATACATTGACTTAGCTCACGAGGTAACCGACATGTGGGATGTTGAATCAACAATAATTGTCCCGATAGTCGTGTCTGTAAATTTATAGCGAAAAGTCTCGACCGATACCTTAAGAGACTCACTCTGCAACCCTGGGTTAAGGGCCGGATTCAGAAGGCAGCAGTTTTGGGGACGGCACGCATTGTGCGAAGGTTCCTCACTCTGTCGCCCTGACCACTGACGGTTTAGTTTTAAAACCACCGTTTCTGGTAACCCGTTTTTATGTTTATATTTTTTTTTCATATTAAATATATAAACGTAGAAAATAAAAGATAGTGAAAATAAATGATAATAATAATAATAATATCTTTATTGTACACAAAACGTTATCACTAAATACAAACTTAAAGATAATACAGTACAGTAGGCGGGCTTATCTCCAGCAACAGAGATTTCTACCAGCTGACCCGTGAAAAGGAAAAACAGTAACAAAATTAAACGTAGACTAGGGTACATACACGATTTGTTGACTATGAAATACATACTTGAAAAAAGTACACAATATCATCAAAATATATAAATATATATTTATGAACATAATATACATATAAAACATACTACACGTATTCATACTTTTAATAGATTTTTTTTTTAGTTGAAGTGCGGCGCATACGCAATACGCATGTTTCCAAATGTTCAAGTGTAACTATGGAGGTTTCCTATTGCATTATTATACCATTCGTATTTCTTTAAATTTCAGGTAATTTAATAAATTAAAAAGGTTTCTTTGGTGGTTGAGTGGCCGGCGGAGGTGCAACCAGGGCACCGACGACTAGACGACGACGGTAAGACTATATGATAAGGGGTAAGTCTATCGCCGGTACTAAATTACCGGTAAGTCTATCGCCTACCGGGCAAATATAAGAGACTTTTTGTGAAACGATATTTCGTTTTGATACGCTTTGAAACGCCTTACGTCGCGAGCGTTATCACAGGCTATATTTAGTCTAGTTATGAATAAGGATAGCAGAATCTAAGTAAATATTCTTATGTTTTTTATTTCTAATTTATAAGTCCTTTTGTTAATGAAAATAAATGGATTTTACCAAATTCCAAATCCGTTAAAAAGGCACTTAATTCAATTCACATCGATAAGCATATAAAATTACATAAAATGCTGCCGAAAACGAAATGATGAGCGTTTTGTATGTCGGTGTTGACCGAAACATGGTAATGGCTTCATGACGTCATTCTTATCAGACATCTTAATGATTCAGGTGAATTTCCGCTTCACATTACTAACCCTTGACCCTTGGAGGAGAACTTAACAGTTACTTAAATTATACTCTTATCTGGGGCCAAAAGCAGCGCTTGTAATTTACATTTAATAACAGCAATCATACTTTTAGGTTGTCAGAAGTTACTGAATATCGTGAAAATGTAGCCCTCTTTAATGTAATATAAATTGTACTACGTTCGCATTAGTCTGACTTTGCCCACTTTGGCTTTCGAAATCCTGAAACTGTTCGTACTTCCACCGTTAGTCCTGAACTCAATCTATATATGAAATGAAACTGTAAAAGAGTAAATTAATAAAGATTTTTTTCTGGACAAGTTACACGAATTGAATCTAACCCCAAAGTAAGCAAATTGTATGCTTGTGTTATGGGTGTTAATCAACGACACAAATACATAGAAATACTTAAATATACACCAGAATAAATTTAATAAACACCCTGACCCGGAAATGCAGACATCTAAATGTCCATCACATAAATGCCTGCCCCCGTCGGGAATCGAACCCGAGCCTCGCGTTTGGTCGGTGTAGTTAGGCGTGTACGTTAGCCACTCGACTAACGAGGCGGTCGGTAAATTCTGTATGTTAAACTTATTTGAAAAAATACTTGTTATTAAAGTTTTTGAATATTTTTGTCATAGATTCGGAAAACCATTGGTGACGAAAATTTGTCTGACAGGTAATTTACATTCCGAGGAAGGTTATAGCTTTTTGTTCCGTTTACACAAAGGGAGTTTCGGTTTACACAAAGAGGGAAAAAACGAAAGAAAATCTTGGTTACAAGTAATAAATATTTATTTGATAGAATATACTTTACAGATTATCTCTGAAATGTTTTCATTCTTTTGAAGTTGAGAAATTACAAACATAAAGCATTGTAAATTGTCCAGTTAACTTTCGTAATTTTAAGCCCCGAATGTACGTAACAATGTAACATGTACGTATGACGTATGAGTCATCTTATTTAATAGCAGGCTGTTATTTTTTTTCATAGTAGAATCAGACATACGACTAAGTGGGCTCCCTGATAACCTGAATTAAATTTCAGATTTAATTACATAGACAAAATTATTATACAAATATGATATATTTTATTGTAAATTCAAACTATGTTAAAGTTAAGAATATACAAGTTGCAGTTTATGGTGTAGTGCTGGAACAAGTGAGTGAAAATGACCTTAGTTGTGCTTTTAGCAAGGATGAAAAGTACACTGCGGATATAGAAAGGAGAGTGTGTGCAGGGAATAGAAGTAAAAAGTATAAATTATCTTCACGCCCATATCCCCGAAGTGGTAGGAAGAGGCACAACCAAGGCACCCACGACTAGCCGAAGACACTAAGTCCCACAACGTGATAGATGGGAAGCCTATCGCCAACCGGGCACATATCTAACCCCGCGCAACGTTATTTTTATTAGAAAATTTGTTGTATATAATATGCACCTATGTTGTCTACAAGCGGCATGTGCTTCTTATTACATCAGTCAACTGGTTTACTCAGGGAAAGTCTCAAGACAACAAATCCTTACCCTCCTTTTGGATAGCACAGTTGGGTAAAAATGTTACAATTTAGTTCAGAAAGTCGTCAGCACGAGTATTGTTCAAACCTAAGTTACCTGCAGCGGGGGAAGTAAACTCTTTTAATGACTCTTCTTTATAACGAGAGCGTCTATAAAAATGATAAAACTGCAGGATAATTAACATTAATACAAATTCTGAGAATGAACTTTTGTTGTCAACGTCCTACTTCACGGAATAACGGAAAAACTAGAGAGCTTTTGTTTTCACTCAACTATTAGGCTCAGTGCACACGAATTATTTGTGCTTCAGAAGATTAATTTTAAAATCTTTATGCAGGCAGAGGTACAACGACTGCCGACGGAACTTTTTAGTCCCACAACGTGAGAAGTGACAAACCTATTACTAAATGGGCCCTTATCTGATCTCGGGCAACGTTTTCATTGAAAAACGACAATAATAGATAGATAGGTAGGTAGATTTATGATTATTAAAAAAATATCTATTAAAATTAAAAATAAATAAATTAAGTACGATTATCATAATAATTATATTAATTACCAAAATAAAAAGTGAAAATTTTGTTTTGTGTTACTTCTTTTATCACAATATGATGATCAAGAAATCCTAAGGGAATCCCCAGGTAAAATGTTCCCTTGTTTAGGGAGAGAAATTATATATTTGCAGGAAAATATTCTTTGCACCAGAATGTTTTTTTTTTACCTTAACCTCCAAATCCCGACATAGTGATAGTGGGCAATGACGTTATGGCAGCAGGAACAGATGTGGTGGAAGTACTGGTTCTTCTATTATGAATCAATTACTAGCTGTTGCCCGCGGCGTTGCACGCATTGTTAACGGATCCTACAGGAAAATTTTGTCGGGATAAAAAACTATGTGATATCCTATGTGTTAATCCAAGTTATCCTCTATGCTAAATTTCACGAAAATCAGTTCAGCAGTGTTTGCATAAAGGAGTAACAAACAAACACAAACTTTCCCACTTATTATATTAATGAGAAAAGATTATAAATTAATCCTTTTTTAGGATAGCAGGTACTTTTGTAAAATAAAAATATACAATAGTTTAAGGGAAATTCCCCCGAGTAACGAAAGCTGTACCGAGTTTAGGCATATCCATCACTCACAAGTTTGCGAAGTTAGTACCTATTCCAAACTGATTTTCAGAAAGTTACTCTTTTTTGATGTGTACAAAGTTGTATTTGGATATTAGAAAAGTACAAATTGTATATATAATTGTAGTATATTGTAAAATCTAATTTGTTGTAAGTTAATGTCTGGGTAAAAGTCAAAGTTACCTCAAGTTTTCAAACGAAAAAAAAAAGTTTAATTTTGTTAGAATATTAGATTAAACTCGATAACTCGAACTTGAGTTTTATGGAAAGTTCAACTTCAGACATAGCTTATCCGTTTTTTCCGATTTAAAGATACCATTTAGAAAGATATGGAAAGCTTCTTTATCACACAATACACTTTCAGATGGCATTTGTTTCCCATGCGCGCATGACCAGGGTGGCGTCGATTACTTCATGACAAAATGAAGAAGCTCAACGCTGTTTGGTTCCAACCTACTCAACTTATGAGACTTAAAAATACCTGTGTACTTACTTCATCGCTATTCGCCGTTTCACTTGTGACAAGTGTGGTAAGAAATGTAAAGCGCCAACAGACTTTTTTAAACACTAAAATAATTATATTATAAATGTAATAATTAACTTATATTTTGTTATGTATGGATACTACCTACACGGAATGCAATTCGCAGTTAAGTTCAATTTAAATAAATCAGTATGCAACCAACTAGCGTGTTTGTATGACGTGCAACACCCCTGTCATTACAGTTAGGTACAAAACATATATATAATTTTAACATTTTAGTTATTTTTTAAAACAATACTTGTATCCTGTTGTCAGAGTCCATGAGATGCGACAAACGAGCACCGACCTGTAGGTGTCTTATATAGTGTTGAGTAGTGAAAAATGCAAGTAACCCTTGATTTTTGGCGCCTACACACATTTGTTCTGGCTTGTTTATAGATGAGCGCGATATAGTATTTCTCAAGTTCATACCACAGAAATATTAATTCTTCATCGATAATGTCGACGCTTGATACCTAAAATAATTACAAATCTAAACAAGACTTATAAGAGCAACTGGAAAAATCCTTAAAAATCGGTAACGCTAAATTAAAATTGGAGCCCTCTTAATAAAATGTCTTAGAAGAGGCTTATGTTCAAAAGTAGATTATAATAGGCTTGGGACGAACAAGTTTAATTTTTATCGTTAAATCTTTTGGGAATTTGATGCAATAATCTGTGTCCGAACGGCTCATCTGTGTCGTCCAAGTAATCTCCGGGGCCTTTAATTTCCGTTTTACATCAAATAGAATCAATTTAATATTTTTATTCTACATTTTCCCGACCCCCGTGTTTTGTTTATCTGATTAATGTAGGTATTGTTAGAGGACGAACGAAATGTATAATTTATGTTTTGAAATTTTGTAAAGGTAGCCTCAATTTTGTACTAGAGTATTACAAGGCAAACAGGCAAACTGGTTACCTGATATTAAAAGATACTCATCGCCTATACACATCATGATAAGTATCACAACGTCCTACTTGATTGGGATAAAAAGCTGGCTTATTATTATACAATACTTTATTAGATATTAATAACCAAGTATTATTATTTAATACTTTATTAGAAAATTGGGGTTTTCCAATTTTCTAGTAAAAAAAATGTTGCTCAGGTTTGGAAATGCCTGGTTGGCGATTGCCTTGCCACCTATAACATTGTGAGACTTAGTGTCTTCGGCTAGTCGTGGGTGCCCTGAATGTGCCTCTGCCTACCGGGGACCTCTTCGGGGATATGGGCGTGAAGATACTTAATACTTTATTGCACACAAAGAACAAAAATTTACAAAATGCAGGAAAAGAAAAGATGCACAAAAGGCGAGCTTATCTCTAACTACAAAAGTTTCTTCCAGCCAAACCAAAAAAATAATGAAGTGAAAAAAAATGGAGAGCGTCGTACAAAAAGCAATTATAGCTATACTTAGAACAAATTTGTAACTACAATAATCAAGTATGTTTAATTAAAACAGGCACAATTATCATTATTAAAATATCTTTGTAGGATAATATATGTTATTGTGTCAACGAAAAGTAATATTCCTTAAATCTTTTTATAAAAGTAGGTAAAGAAGGGCTGTCACGAATCTCGTCAGGTAGTGCATATAATTGATTAAAAAGTAAAAGATTTAGGATATCAATTGAGGAGGGAAGGGAGGCGGGAAAGCAAAGTACAGAGGCACGGTTGGAACGACAAGGGGAATCAGTAGAGTTCAGAAAACTAAAACGCTGGTAATAAATAGACAGATATGAGGGAGCTGACAAGCTTAATAGATTATTATATAGGAGTATATCGCCTTAGTGGTCTAGCGGTTTAGTTGTTGTACTTGACTGCCTGAGGTCCTGGGTTCAAATCCCGGGTCGGGCAACAAAAAAAAATTTTTCTTAAAAAAAGAAAACGTGGCTCGGGTTTGGGTATGTGCCTGGTTGGTTGGCTTGCCATCTATCAATTGTGGGACTTAGTGTCTTCGGCTAGTCGTGGGTGCCTGGTTGTGCCTCTGTCTTCGTCTTCGGGGACATGGGCGTGATGATAATTTTTTTAGAATATGCTAATGTCTGCGGAGTCGTTTAGGAAGCCATTTGAGTTGAGCTCTGAAAATGGAGACTTGGTCATATTTACGAAGATTAAAAATAAACCGGATGCACGAATTTCGGAGCTTCGCCAATTTATTTAGAAGGAATTCTGTAGCGTCAAGGAAACATATATCACTATAATCAAAGGGAAATTTTGTATTCGTAGGAAGATTTTTTTAAAAGAATGAAACATATGAAAGGTATAATAGAATTAATATACATGATATACTGTTAAGGCAAGCATTGACGTTATGACAGAAGAAATAGGTAGGGCGATGATACCAATGTGGTCGCGTTGTCAAGACGTAAACATTATCAATAAATTTCAGTGGGTATTGTTTTATTTCATGTTTGAAACCGAGTCTTAATATACCGACTAGCTAAACATCGCAAACTTATTCGCTTTGGAAAAGTAATAGTTTAAAAATCTAAAATTAAATGTATCTTATTCAAATCTCTCCGTCTATCTATCTGAATTTGTGTCGAAAACAGGGTCGTCCATTGGTGGTAGATTATCTTGTAATAAGGAGACTGTTATGGGGTCTGTAAGTGACAGTTATCTTTTACCGTGGTGCCGAGAGAGTGAAGCACTAACCCTATACTCTCGACAATTCATATTCCCAAAATGTCTATTAAACTTAAGCTACACTTCATTCACTTACACTTCACTAGGTATCCACATTATTATTCTTCTGCATATTAATTATCTATACTAATTACACCTTACTGTATTATAGTACAAAAAACTTACAATAATATAAATTATAACAAAATAACAGGCACAAAACATTTTCTTTCATATAATTTAATTTTTTAATTTGTGGCTGTATATTACAATGGCACCAGGAATTTCTTTTTTTGTTATTGACAGCCATTGTTAAGAGATATATTGGCATACTTAAGCTTCGGCGACACCTGAGCGTCAAGCGGGCGGGACGCGGAATGCGAAGCGGGAGCGTCTATAATGCGAAACTGGAATGTACATCTAAACGACTACGGCTCGAACCCTAAGCCTCATTTTCAATCATTGTCACTAAAGTCGTACGTCAGTGTACGTACAGTGTCTCTAACATATCTTATAAATAACAATAATATTTTTTTATGATATTGGAAGGCAAACAAGCAGACAGATTTCCTGATGGTAAGAAATTCACGCCGCCTAGACACCAAAGGTGGTAATGATGCTTTGCCAACATGAGGCCGGGATGTTAGGCCTCGAACAAAAGTAAGTTTACCGGCTGCCTTACCCTCCGAACTGGAACACGTCATGACGTTATGGCAGCAGGAATAGGAAAGGCGGTGGTACCAATCCGGGTGAACTCTGGCACCTAGTAAATATAGAAATATATTAACATACAGAAAACAAATATATAGAAAGTAAATATAGTAATATATAGAAACTTTTTAGAAATACGTACTGTAATATATTTTAAAAACATACAGACCCAAAAATATAGAAGTCTCTGTTCGTCACAAAATTGAATATTATTTTCAGTGATCTGACTCAAGCGTCATGCGTCCCCTACGCACATACACTACATACATAATATCTGGTTATTTTATATTTTGCTAGCAGCCTATCCCAGCTTTGCACGGGTCGATAAACTTCTACGTTCTAAACCTTCATAATATAAACCTTCCTTTTAAAATACTATATCTATGAAAAAAAATAAAGTTGCGTAGTTTTAAAAATCGAAGCAAATGAAATAATTATGTTTTACTTATCAACAAAGTTTTTCAAATTTATATAATTAAAATGTTATGGTAATAATATTGCAGTAATAACTGTATTTCGAGACATCAATGATATTTGTACGCACAACTGGGGGCTGATTGATTATATATCTCAGTGGCCAACTTAACATGCAAAAGTGTGCGCCAAATGACGTGTTTTATATTTGCTATTTCCAGTGACCAACAGAAATACAATAGAGGCACACACAAATGACATCATTTGACAGCTATTTGATGTCCACTTTTTCATTTTCAGTTGGCCACTGAAATACATAATCAGCCCCTTGACCACTAGTTGCCTACACTCCGCGTTTGCAAACGAAATATTTAATTACATTTTGCGGGATTGAAGGTAAACTAGCAGAAAAAGTTTTTTTTAGGAGTTGATAACACTACACTACGTACGTGTCGCGGAGCGTACGCAACTAGTGGTCAAGGGGCTGATTATGTATCTCAGTGGCCAACTGAAAATGGAAAAGTGGACATCAATTGCACAGTAAGCAAAACGAAATAATTAATTACATTTTGTGTGTCAATTACACGTACGTGTCGTAGTGTAGTGTTATCAATTCCTAAAAAAAACTTTTTCTGCTAGTTTACCTTCAATCCCACAAAATGTTATTTCGTTTTGCTTACTGTGCAATTGATGTCCACTTTTCCATTTTCAGTTGGCCACTGAGATACATAATCAGCCCCTTGACCACTAGTTGCGTACGCTCCGCGTTTGCTGACACGTACGTAGTGCAGTGTTATCAACTCCTAAAAAAACTTTTTCTGCTTGTTTACCTTCAATCCCGCAAAAAGTAATTAATTATTTCGTTTTGCTTACAGTGCAATTTTACAAAACAGAAAGGTATTGTTAGTTTAAATTAAGATATTTATTGATTTAGAAAAAGTGCTTTTGTAGGTTTTATGTACTAGAAAGTATTGTCATGTATGCAAGTAAGTCAATCACTAAATGAATAATTTACATAAATAGTCCTAAGGTATTATTATCTATTCCTTTACAATTTTCGTATACTTCGAGAATGGCAATAATTTTATTTATAAAAAACACAACTATATTATGCTACGGTCTAAATATCCGTACATAATTTCCTAAGTAAGCTGTTGATACATTTTCAAACAAACTTTTGTAATCGATCGTCCATTTGTTAAAGTGGTTGTAGACTCATATTGCCGCAAACGACTCTAACACTGTTTTTTTTAAATGGCTAATATGTTGCTAACCGCGAGGTTTTTACAACTTCACCGGCCTATAAAACACTGGTTCAGCAGACTGGTTTCATAGGAAAGATGCCAGAAAATACTTATCTTTGCAAACGTTAATGTAAGTTATAAAGGAAAATCCTCATCGTGGTTGGAACTCCCTTAGGGATCGTTTCCTGAAGTTTTTCACATTTATAGTGTAAAGCATTGTAATAAAGACGACGCGGTAAATTGAACTACAAATCGTTTCTTTAGCGGGCTATTGCACGACAGGTTTTACTGTCCGTTTTGCCAGTCATTGATTGAGTGAATAAATTGATTGGCAGATAACCTGACGTATAAGGTGGTACGTTTACATACACACATTTTGTTTACCATAATCCTGTATAGGTATATTATTATACTCTTTGATTCAAACGTAATTCATTGATTGTGGTACAACTGACAGTAAAATTTATCGTGTAATGGGTGACACAGATACAAAAATTTACCAAAAATGTTATTTAACAATAAACAAATAATAATAAATATTCCTGGACTAGTTACACAAATTGAATCTAACCCCAAAGTAAGCAAATTATATGCTTGTATTATGGGTATTGTCAACGATTCTAATTCATAGAAATGCTTAAGTAGATACTAGAATTAATAAACGCCCAGACCCTAAATGCAGACATCTAAATGTTCATCACACAAATGCCTGCCCAGTCGGGAATCGAACCCGAGCCTCGCGGTCGACCGACGTAGTTAGGCTTGTATATTAGCCACTCAACCAACGTGGCGCTCAATAAAAGGATTACCACATGGATTAAAACATTGGTTGCAAACATTAGTTTTGCATCCGTGTGGAACGTAGATTTAAACCAAATTTTGATTTGTTTAAGTTTAAGAGGCGAGTCTCGGTCTTTTGTCACTAATATTTGTAGATTGGTATCGATGTATTACATATACTGCTACTTTATTTTCATTACCATTGTTATGTTATCGCCTCTGTGGTCTAGTGGTCCGGGTGTTGGACTTGACTGCATGAGTTCCCGGGTTCGAATCCCGGGTCGGCCAACAAAAAGAAAATTGGATTTTTCCAATTTTCTAATTAAAAAAATGTTGGTCGGGATTGGAAATGTGCGCGGTTGGCGATAGGCTTGCCACCTATCACATTGTGGTACTTAGTGTCTTCGGCTAGTCGTGGGTGCTCTGGTTGTGCCTCTGCCTACCTCTTCGAGGATATGGGCGTGAAGATACTTTACTTTTTTTTTCTTTTTTACCATTGTTATGTTTGAGACTAAATTGTAGGGTATATAAAGTAAACTTCACGCAAGAGGTTTAACAACTTATGGTCTTAGTTTGTCAACCCACTATTATCACCTTTAGTGCGTAAAGCATATGTGTGTTTCTTACCATCAAAAATCATCGATT
>NJDD01004372.1:251113-268549 GCA_002245505.1 Calephelis nemesis
TCAGTAGCTCAATTGGTTAGAGCATTCGTCGGCTTGAGACGAAAGGTTACAGGTTCAAATCCTGTCTGGGGCGAAATTTTTTCTTTCTTTAAAATTTATAGATACAAATTCCTGCCCCCGTCGAGAATCAAATGCGATTCTCGCGGTTGGTCAGTGGAGGTATGCGTGTACGCTAACTCCTCGACCGACGAGGCGGTCAATTATATAATCAAATATAAACATAATATTTTAAATATTATGTTATTACTATAAATAAACTTCGGAGAAGTGTTGAAAGCAAAAAGCTTTTACAATTCCAATATTTATTATGTCCGTCCTTTGTGTAATTTAAAACATTGCAATGTTTTCTTCTTTTGATAAATACAGTTACAATGTTTCCAGTTAATTAAAAACTCTTTTTAGCCTGTGCAATGACAAGAAGATATATGACGATAATATCGTAGAACTCACAAAGTATGTGACTTCATTTCCTAAAAGCATGATGTAAGTCGTGTCACGTAGCTGGATGAAGATACGTTGTAGCTGCGCTACGCAGAGCCTACATTGATCTACGTCGTAGCAATTAATATCATTTTGAAACAATATTACACAAAAGCTTTAAATGCAGCTTTAAATAAACATGCTTAATACAGTAATGATTTTTGTTATACATTGCCTTATAGATTAAGCAAGTTACATTGTGTATGTATGAAGCACATTAGAAGCATTTTGACACATAATAATTTAATATGTTATAAATGAAAAATGAAATGAAATTAAACACATTTATTTGTGGAATTGTGTGTTAAAAAGTTGTTACAAAATTATTTAAGCATTCCTACATATTTTACCACACTGTGGTCTGCAAATATTTTATTATTTATAGAAACAAATTTATTTAACTAAGCACCTAATTTAATTTATCAAAAAACTTAATAATGACATTACTAAAAGTTTGAGAACTGTTTACTTTTGCATAATATACAAAATATGTACATATGTTCTATTGCTCTGCCGGTATTCACATTTTATGTTACCTTGACCACATTGACTGGCGTTCCAGGGTCCAATCGTTAAAGGATCCAGGGTCAAGGGTTTTGCGTACACGTATACTACCCTACTCTCTACACACTAACACGTGTTTGCTTACGAGACTTGGGGTAGATTGCCGACGGATGCAGTCATGGTTGAGAGATAAAATTATGTTTATTTATTTATGATTTTTTTTATTTAATACTTTATTGCACACAAAAAACAAAATTGAGAATTAATGCTTTATTGCACACAAAAAACAAAAATACGCAAAATACATGAGAAGTAAAAATGCACAAAATGCGAATATTTATGAATTTATATGGATTAGTAATCATAATCTTAAACGCACAGTGACACAAGTAGTCAGCAATTCATTTTTTTACTTTTTTGTTAGATCAATATAAGCGAATAAGCAAGTGGCTCTTTTGATGGTAACGTTCACTGGCGCTTAGAGACATTTCAGATGTCAAGACCTTAGGCCTTAGCTACTACCAGCTATCCTTGCCTCCAACAAGAAATACGACAATGGCGAGCACTGCTGCTGTGATGACAGGAATAAGTGTAACATTATGTATTTCTTATTGATTAACTTTATGAAAATGTCTACAATCGGTACAATCATGACGATAACGTCTCAGGATGTGACTTCAATTTCCAATATGTTATTAGTCTCGTCACGTACCAACAGATTGGATGGGATGTGGGCACGCAGTCAGCTGTGGGCTATATAAAGCCATTATAATCATCTCAGTGCTCATGCTGGATACATTTATTCGGCGTCGGGTTGTGGGAGCTGGATTTAATTTAGGAAACTGCATTTTGTTAGTACAGTGCAGTACAGCAACATATCCGGATTCGATCCGGATATCACTACCTGACACATTCCTGCCACTTTAGTGTCAGTGCTCACCATCATCGTATTTTATAAAAACGTAAAGACCCCATTGCTAGTGGTTACAGGTTCATTCTATTAGTGTAGTCAGTTATCGTTATATATGCATATAGATGTGTGCAGTAGCTCATGGGAATTGATATGATCACCATATCTAGCGTGCCTACCACCATAACTTTTGCATTTGAGGATATAGTCGTTGATAAATTTAGACAAGATGCTTAATATCCTATCCTGGAGTAAACAGGTACTATTAACATTTTTGTTTAATGTTATTTTATAAAACTTCAAAAACTCTTAAATCGCCTGTGTTTTTTGGTTTTATGCGATTACTCGGCCAGAAGAAGAAGACGACAGGTACCGTGACCTATAGACCCATATTACTTTTACCATTATCCTCCTAGTGGCTAAAGAGTTACACTTAATGGTGCATACATTTTTGGCTGTCGTCGTCAACACAAAAATAGACTAAAATTTATGCATTATTTAGTATAATTCAAAACTACTAGTGGGATCACGATAAAGTGTAGTGACACCATCTCGTAATCGTTAGCTGTCTTTCGTAACAAGAATGATCAAGTCACGATTTTGGTGTTATTGGCAATACATATGCAGTTTTACGGCAATTCAATTGTTTACGCCTCCTTGTTTGCCTTCCAAAATCTTGAAAATAATGGTTTGACTCATTTACGCTGGATTTCACTGTCGAATTTAAACGCGATCAACTTATACTAAACTCGGTTTAAAGTCTTAAACTGCGTTTAGAATTGTAGTTAGCATTTCACCTAGGTATATAGAACAAACCAAGTTCTATTTATCCAGGTGAAATGCAAAAATCTGAACCGAGTTCAAAGTCTGGACGGTCGATTTTCTTCTTTTAATTCGTTTAGTACCTAAATAGGCGAGAGTGTCAGTCATGTCAATTTTATTGTCAAAGAAATCTAAGTTATTGCAAATGTTTTATTTTTAAACTATTTTACGTGAAAAGAAGATTCTCAGGGTGTAAGAATATTGGCAATTTTAAAAGAGTACGTACGTACAGTAGCATAAAAACGAGATCAAAACCTGTTAAACTTATTTACGTTAAACTTAATTTTAGTAAACTCGGTTTTCAATATCTAATCAGCATTTAGAGTTCAAAGTGAAAAATAAACTAGAGCTCATGTTATATACTGATAGTCATGTATAAATTAATTCCTAATTAATCCTTCAGTGTAATACAATTAATTTAGGGTTACAATTACCTTTAATGGGGTCTTGTCTAGTATAAAATGTACTAATACGTATAACGAAACGACCAACTTGCACTCTGTGCAGTAATTTCATAAACCGGAAACGTAGATTCGACAGACTGTTTCCGAGTATTTCTAGTTACCACAAATCTGCAAACTCGTATGTCGGTTTAGCCTGTATTGGCTAGCTTCCCACTGGCCGTTCCGACAATCTGATTAATACGGCAGGGATTTAGGATTACAGGAACGTTAGACACATATTGAGAATATGGAAATATCCATTCCATCCTAATATTTTTGACCTCCGTCTCTAAATCTTATTTTATGACGTTCAATTTTTTAAAATTAGTAATTGAAATTGCTGCATTTTTCAATTTAAATATTTCTAAGATTTTTATGCATCTACATGAGAAATAAAGTTAATTATGTACCCTCAATTAATTACGTGAACTACAATAGTTTGGCGCTTGCCAATCTCGTATTCTCCTTGGAGAAGTAGAGCCTTAAGTGGTAAATTTATTATCTTAGATAAATACATATAGGTTGTCTGTGTGCGACGTGTGTTTCCGAACATCACACAATTCATTTGCTTGTTTGCTTTACAGTTTTGTTAAAAAAAACAAATTACTAATTATTCAATTCAAAAATCACCTTAATTTAGTTTTTACTATGTAGCTGTTGCCCGCAGCGTTGCCGGCGCGGTTAATGGTTCTATGGTCCTAACGGAATAACACCTATCCTACTTATGTGTTTAATTTAAGCAACCAAAGTGTGCCAAATTTTAGACAAATCGGTTCGGCAGTTATTGCGTGAATGAGTAACAAACAAACATACAAACTTTCGCATTTAGTTTCGCATTTAGTTAGTTTTGAGTTTTGAGAAACAAATTAAACATAAAACCGAATCTAACGCAAATCAATAAAATAAAACTTTTGGAAAAGTTGATAAAAAATCAAATTTTAGAAACCTCTTTGAACTAAGTTATACGTTACGCACACAAATTGAGTAGCTTTCCCACTGGCTATGAATCAGACAATTTGAATAATACGACAGGGATTCAGTGAATGTAGCCTGTAGGCTCGAGGGCTTACAGGGAATATTAAACACGTATTGGACATCCAATCAGTGAGAAATCTATCGAATCGTTGCTTGTGAAAATATGTTTGAACCTGTGGAAACACTCATTTCAAAAACCAATAATAAAAATTGCCAACAGGAATTTTTAATTAAAATGTTTCGAAGGTTTCTGATGACACGAGACAATGAAATTAATTTGTAAATATAATATGTAGCAACACAAAATGTTATGTTTAATATTTTGAATGTTGTTGATTTATAAAATTATCTTTCGTTTGTTAATTATATTTCTTAGATTTGTTTCAATGTAGGCAGACTGCTTTCCTACCAAGCGTTTTGTGGGAACTGAGCATCTGTTTATTTGTTACTAACTTCATGATTAGGTGGTAGAGCTTTGTGGCATAGGACATGTCTAGATTGCTACCACTACCTTGACATAATGGTTTTGGTGGCATCGAGAGAAAAAAAACGTTGGTTTTGTAAAAAAGATGGCATTTTGTAAAATTGTATTAAGTTAAAAAGCCCAAGTGAAGTATTCATGAAGAAATTAGTATCGTCAAATGAACTAATATTTTAGACACTAATATTAATTATAAAAATATAATCCATCGTGAACGAAGATGGTCGTGGTTTTTTCGTGATTAATGAACTTCATGTCAATTATGAGTAAAATTGGTTAATTTAGGTGGTAATATATTTTCCACCTAAGTTTTGTTCAATTAAAGTGCATACGTGAAGTATTCATGAAGAAATTAGTGTATCGAGCATTTCTTCGCTGATGCCAAATCTCACTAAATGAGCTTGAGGAAGGAGAACATCGATTTATCCTCCAAGAGACTGAGATTTTTTTAGACACACACACAAACACACATCACAACACAACACCACACACACACGTACGCACATACGCACACTCACACACGCAGCTTTCAAGATAACTGATTAATTTTAATTTTAAAATATTAGTTAATTTTATTTATCCTTATTAGAACAACTTCCGTTTGTATTCCGGATATGGCGTTAATAACTGCGACACAGTCTCTCACTAATGCAGTTACTCGTATTATCGTTACCACATGTTGTAACTGTATAATTGTATAATTGTTTCAAATAAATATTTTCAATTTCAATCGGATAATTTGATATAAATTTAAAATTGACTTATTTCTTTCCCCCATAACATCGATGTTAACCACTGTTCACTTTTGATTTGAAAGGTACAGTAGCATGCAAACTTAACAAGAGGTACATCTGTAGTCTGTACAGCCTTATGTTGGCAACTTTTAAGTTTTCCTCAAAAAAAAAATACACCATGAGTTTCAACCCAGTGAGGTATTGTGTAAGGTTTTGCATAAAATAACGGTAATAACACTAAAATATAAAATTTTACCTTGTAATTTTAAAATTTTGTTAGTAAAAAGGAAAATTGTTTTAAAACGCTAAATTGCATTTTACAAAGCTAACAAGTTACATTTTAATTAACGTTATAAGCATATTCTAAGCACCACAAGGTGTGCTCCGCGGTGTATTACCGATGTAAACTGTTTCCAGGGTTATAATATCGAGGTCGTTCTTTATACTCTCGGCCTTGCTTAGTGTTAAATTACCTGGCCATTGTCAAACATTGTACTTACAATATTTTAACAAAAGCATATTCACTTACTTTTTATGTATTTATTGTTAATGGCATGATTAATTCTATTTTACTTTTTGTTAACGATGATGAACGGCCGCCTGTCAACCTGTAGCTATTTTGAGTTAAAAATATGTCTCTGAATATTTGGCTGCTCGCTATTGTCTTGATTATATTTCAATAAACTTAATAACTAGTTTGGTCGGCTTGTATGGTCGTACCCGCAGGCTCGAGCTTGCCCGCCCTTACTCAGTCGCTTCCCAACGTTCATACGACGAGCCACGCACGCCTTCCACTCTCAGTGACATCATAAAACGTGCTTTTTTTACCGAAGTATCTGCCTCCTGAAAGCCCTCCGTCGTCTACACTTTTCATTCCTCTTTCTTTTCTTATAATATGACATGATTTGTCATGTAGCATCTATCATTTTTATTATGTCAGTTCGTAAGCATTGCAAGATTGCGTTTTACTCCGGATGTACAGAATCAATTGAAATGACTAGAAAGTTTAGTAAAAGTTAGAAAAACAAAGCACGTGTTCGGTAGTATGTGTGCAGTGTGAATGGTGCTGGAGTCGCGTGCAGCACGACACATTCAACTCATCGTGTTTAACATGTGATTAAAAGGCACATTACCCAGTTGTTGCAAGATTTTGATATAGCAGATGTCACACTTAGAACTCATCTACATTTCATGTAAATGTAAATGAATCCCTATTTCGCATTGTCGGAAAAAGGTTCAAACACAACAAACTGTAGAAGTAGCTGTAGTAGTTCTTAATGTCAAGCTAGTATATTATAGTTTTGATTCTTAAATATAAACACAAATTTTAGACTACTTAGACCCACGTCACGATTACACAATCGTAAGACTTTATACTTGCCTGACATAAGAATTACTTTGGGACGACATTCGCTTAAATATCGAATTGCAAACACTGTTAACCAATGTTCTAGCTTGGATATATTCAGTGGTTCCCTACCTTCTATCGAAAGCAGTTTTAAAAACCTATTTTTTGTCGCTTTTTGTTATTCATTTATTAAGCATGCTGTGTTTACATCTAGAAGAGGTCAGTTTAGAAAATATTTATTTCATAAGGATTGATTTATTATGTATTATAAAAGTTGTATATCAGTTTTGTAGACCTAATGAACAACAATATATTTTTTTTAAAGATTTGTCATTAGTTATAGATTTCGTTTTCGATGGTAACTGTACCAAACGGTAATCAATCACAACAGTATACCAACGGTGTTCGTATGGTCTATACTTATATATCCCAGCTAAAACTCACACTATAATTACTGAAGCGTGAGGAACGGCCGACCTCTGGCTACGGAGATCGGCCCGATGTTGCTAGATATGTAATAGATTTTTATAGGTAAATAGCCCTTCTCTTCATCGAAAATTACCTTGTTAATTGTATGTATTGCATGAGTTTTTGGTGCTTTTGGCTACCTACTTAAAGTTAAAGCGATATTTTTTCATATTTAAGACAATAATCAACTTTACAGTAGAGGAAGACTAACAAGAAGACACATTTCCTGATGACAACACATACACAAATACATAGTAATGGTTAATTGCCACCGTAGCTTAGATTTTACCCTACCTTTCAAACGACAATAGCGAGCACTCGCGTTATGGCGATAAGCAAAGCCGGATGAGTCGTAGAACTCTAACACCTAGTAAATTACTCTTATTTTAGTGCGATATAAAATATAATATCACGGTTTTGATCGTTATATTTTTTACTGTTACGAAACAAACATTTTTATTCTGAAAATAACTTTTAATGAGTCTGTAAAAACGACTTAACTTTAACGCGGTTATGAAGTTTGCATCTTTGCAGCTTCACTGCGAATTGGTAAGTAAGCGTATTTTAATGATTTAATGCTTCATGGCAAATTTTGTTATTCTTAGTTTATGAAAATCTAAAATAATTGTGTTTTTAACATTTTTGAACCAAGTTCAACAAGTGAAACGTCCTAATGTCGAAATATCGACATGAAGTTATGATGCCACAGACACAAACACAAACATACCACACACATAAGTACACACACACACGCACACACACAGTGCTTTTGAAGAACTGCTAACTTTTGTAATCTATTTTGTACCGTAACTTTTAAACTAAGATCCATCAGCCTCCTCGCAGTTCATTCACCAGGTTATTTCATCATGTCCTCGTAATTAGAAAATATAAACAGGTCTAGTCAAGATGAAAATTCCAACCTTGAATTACCAACAGGCATTCCAGGGCTATGTCTCATATCTTCGAGCTCTAACAACTGGTGTAACCAGCTCAGTTGTATTAGCACTTGTTAGTTTTTCAACTGTTAGGTACATATATTTAAAAATTAAATAAATACCCATAGTGCGTTTAATATCCATTATTATGCTAACGAATGTGCTGCAAATTAGTACACAGACACACACGCACTCACGCATGCACGTACGCACGCACGCCCTCTTTCCAGCAGAGGTTAAAAAAGAAGAAAAACAAACTCGACGAATATTGAAGATATGAGGAAGAAGGTAAACAACTGCTGTTGTACCAAGCATATCTTAAGAGTTTTACGAAATCAATGTTCTTTTTTTATATAATTTTTTCAAGTAACATTTTTATCAGATTGATTTATATTAAATGTCTATTCTATTTAACTTTGTGATTCCTTAATGAAAAACTGTGACTTGAATTGAAAAAAAAGAAAGTAATTTAGCATTAATAATACAGATATTTTATTATAATATTATTAATATTATAAAATATAAATATTAACCAATCAATTTCAATAAAATATGAAGATAATTTATCATTAACCGTTTGATAGTTTGCAGTTATTACGTTAGAATAGTTTACAGATAGATTTTACAAATAAACATTGGAAAACAGTGGAAAAGGATTTTTACGCCTTACATATATAATTGCTTGTATAACTTTTATAAAATAGAAATAATAACTAGATTGAATAAAGTTATTTAAGCTAACGTTTCACACTTATCTACAAAATAATAAAGAATCGATCGAATTCTACATAAGAATTTTACATAGCAACACGCTTAACGTACTTCACCTAAGATGAAAGCTCTTCTTGTCATTCCACTGACAAAATTCTAAAGTATCCAACACGAGGAGCAAGAAATTATATGAGCGAAAATTGAGGTCATATTTTTAAATAAGCATATACTAGCAGATAAGTAAGTCGAGCTTATTACTTACAAATATTTTACTATAATTTACTAACATATTATAATTTACTTACTTTGTGGTTAGAACAATTTGTCTCATTTTTTCGAAGGTGTGTGTTTGTTTGTTATAATATATTTGACGAATTTATTATTCAGGTGTTGTTTGTTTCGTCTGAATCGTGCACTGATTAAAAAAGCTAGTTGATAGTCATTGGCAAACATTCTTTTTGCTTTTGTGATATAATATTACAATTATTTGAGCTCTAGCACCGACGTTGAGTACATGAAGTTTCGGGTTCGATTTAAGGATCGAGCAACGCGAAACATGTTTTTTTTAAACTTCTAATAAAAACTTTCTAGGTGGTAGATTCCTGCAACGACTCGCCCGGACATACAAGCAATAGGTAATATTCCTTCCGCAAAATGACAGAGCTCGTCATTGTCGTGTTTCGGTTGGAGGGTAGGGTAGCTAGGGTACTTACTTACGCAGGAGGCTGACCATCCTAGCCTCAGGTTGACAACGCACCGTTACCACATTTGGTGTCTATAGGCGACGGCATTTCTTACCATCAGGAAATCCGTATGCTTGTTGTCTCCCTATAACATAAAAAAACAACGTTTTAAGTGCCCGTGGGTAATGAGTTTGCACCTATTACATTGTAGGATTAAAGTACCTTCTGCTAGTCGTGGATGCCGTGGTTGGACCTCTGTACAATTCTCTGGGGATCCAGGCTTGTAGAAACTCGTTTTTGAAATCTTAACTAGCTGAGCCGACAGACATTGTCTTACCTTGACTTTTTTTTTATATAATCATTCGCCTGATAATAACTAAACACGACAAAAAAGCGTTAGCTAAATCAATTTATCAATATATATATTTGTTACCGATCTAAAAAAAAGGGGGTTCTTAAATCGACGATATGGTGTGGTTTTTTTATATACAAATAATAGGTGTCAAATTAAATCGTGTAGGGTATCATATGTTGTAAAAAAATGAAAATACTTTTGAAACGTAAAACGTATGGTGCAGATACATGTGTCTAGCCTGGTACGAGCAAAGGAAATATCTTCTCTCTCCCCCCCAGAAGAGCGTGCACTTAGCATGACCGAAAACCGTCAAAACTAGCTATGTGAGTTAAGCATGGACTAGCCAAATTGGCCAAAACAAGGTGAAACCTAGAGAAATCAAAGAACCGTACCGTCAAAAAATCTATTTCTGACTACGTATTTTGGTTAAAATTATTACCTCACTTCTATTAGGCACATATGCGAATGAGTAGCGACAAAAATCATGCCTATGACAGTGTAGTCTACGACTTACTTTGGCTACTCCCTCTACACAGAATCCTGGTTACGGCCTTGCGTAGACGGGTTTTTATTTTTGACCTCCGACAGAAAAACTGTGTGTGTGTGCCTGTGGCATCATAACTTTTAAGTGGTTGGACTAATTTTGATGGAAGAGTTTTGTTTGATAGCTGACATGGTCTAGACGGCTCACCGTTATATTACGAATAGGTTTTATTGATAACAAACGAATAAAACTTTTACTTTTTAGTTTTAAAGTCGGCTTTTATTTTTATCACATATATTGAACTTTGATTAAAGAATTAATTCACTTAAAGTTAATCACATGTACGTTATTTTATTTTTGTCCATTGTTTATGACATATGTATGTCTATATTAACTGATACGAAGCCTGGGTGAAATTCAACATTAAATTTAACTTGAGCGTAGCACTTTATACATTTTGCTAAAATACTCTAGGTACAGCCAGTATACGGCACCTGCTACCTGATGCTTATTTTGACGGTTATTGTTGTTATAATTACTTGTGTACGGCGCTTGAACTTGCAACACCTTATTGATAAACTGAAAACAATAAGGGGCATATTACGTGATAGAGATTATACATTTTTGGATAATTTAAATAAACATACAATGTTTCTTCTTTTGACTCTATCTTCCTATCGTATTCTTCTAAACGTAACAAAACCAAAAATTGCAGTAAGTATTTAAACTTAATCAAACATGTAAATATATAAAATAAAAACTGAGGGAGAATGAATTTTATTAATTGAAAATGTTTAAAAACAAATAGGTGTAAGCAATTAAAAACGGTAATTTTTTTAAATTAATTAAGATTGAAGAGAATTTTTGTGTGTCCGTCTGCATCCCGACCGCGTTCCCCGCCGAATGTAGTAAACCAATTGTAACAAATTGGACAGTTATATACTAGTTCCGAAATTACTCCAATGCAAGAATCAATGCAGACCTCCAAATCATATGTATTTAAAAGTTATAACAGAAATATTTAAGCATACACATATATATTTATAATTTAATATTTGAACGAATTAGTAGTTTATTACAAACTCCATAATTGATCACAAACATATTTAACATGTTGTAATGTTTGTCTAAAGTAAACTACTACTGTTTTTAAACCTAACCAGTCTCTTTAAGAGAAGAAACGTCAAAACAAATAAAATAATCTTTCCTCTTAAACATTAATATAGATTTGGTTAAATAAACTCTTTTCTAAGTATAAAATTTCAGCAAATAATAGTGTTAATTTACAGCCAATACACGTACACTAGCGGTTACGGTTCCAAATCTGATCAAATATATCACAGCAATTTATAGTTTCATTAATTATTTATTGTCATCTGAGGCTTCGTATTAATATCCCACTAAATAGGCCTGCTATAAACATTAATGGAAACTTTACTGCAGACCTTGTAGTTTTATTAAAAGAATATGAGATGAAAATCATTTATGCATAGTAACAGGGCGTCGCCACCCTATAGATCAGGGCGGCAGGTTGATTTGGAGAATGAGAAAAATAGGTTGTAGGTGAAGTCAAAAGCACAACACAAAGCAAAGTTTTTAACTTGTAGTAATAGCCTTTCATATACCATGGTTGTTATACAATTACAACGTTAATTATTAACAACGTTAAGTACAGAATCCAAGGTGAAAATCTATAGAGGCTTCAAATTTAGTGCCGTTAGTAAAATGATTTTGGATTTTGAATTTAAATGAGTGTACACGGTAGTTTTTTGTAATAATTAATATTCAGATTTTAATATTAGAGTATAGACCATCAATGATTATATTTTTGATTAGGTTAATGAAAGGTTCTCTTTAGGGATGTCCATGGAAATTTGGAAACCATCTTTACCATCCTAACACCGAAAAACCGAACGTGCAAAAGAGAAACTCGAGGTCATGAACTCTTCTTTTGCCTCCAACTAAAATTGAAATGGCTAATAAAAACAGCGCCAATTATAAAATGCCAGAGACATTAATTTGTTGCAGATATCGTAGAATCCTTTAGAACATCGATAATTCGAGTGGGCCCGATTTCTTCTATCGTCTTTACAGTGTGTGGTCATGAGTTGGCACCGGTATTGTCGCGTCTCTCCTGGATCTCTTATTTATTAGACGTTGTTTTGAGGTCACGGATAAGAGGATTAGTGCACCCGATCCCATAGCTATAACTTTCTTGTTCTCCAAAATTATGGAAAACCTAAAGAACTGCCAGCCCTTAGTGAATTTGGAAGAGTACCAGCTTACAAGTGATTGCCAGTACGGTTTTCATGACGGACATTGAGCTGGTAATCTTCTCGTGCACTTAACTCAACGTTTTGCCTAGGTAGTGAAAGGCAAGGAAAAGGCAAGGCGTTGGTTATTAGTTTCAACATAGCAAAAGCCTTCAATCTGGCGTAGCACAAGTCGCTCCTGTCCAATTTTTGTTTCTACGGACTATACGAGATGTTATGCAATTTTGTCATCAACTTTTTGGCAAAGTTTTACATTAATTTGAACAATATCTATTGTTAGGGTCAAGAGAACCTGGTACAAATTTAATCCTAATAAGATACAAGTTTGCACGTTCTTTGATAAAAATACTACCATTCTTGCATTACCCGTTTAAGAGAGTGTTTCTCTAAATGCCTTAGCCGGTATTAAAATTCTTGGCCTCGACATATTGAGTGATGTTTCGATTCCTGTTCATCTGGAAGAGAAGGCTAAAATAGTCTATAAATAAGTTTGTTGTCCTCAATAAGGCGGGAAAGTACTTCAAGCGGCCCCATCGCTTGCAGGCCTATAAAGCGCAACTTAAGCTACATTAAGGGAGTTCTGGTTGACTAGGGGCTCACCAGTAAATGTTTCTTCCTTTTGACCGCATCCAACGCAAAGAGTTTCGAATCGCCCTCTTTCCTTGATTCTTTGGCACTGCGCCGATGTCTTTTACTACATTTATCACGGCGAATGCTCCGAGGAATCGTTTGACTTTATAGCAGCCGCTGAGTCTTACCTTCGGACATCGTAACAGAGCTTGAAGTTTCATACTCATCCCCTTGATCAGTGGTGGTTCGCCTAACCATGATTAACCAATTAACAGTGGTTATATTTCTAAACGGATCGACTTGGGAACTTCAAAGAAAAGGGTGTACTTATTCCGTAAAGGTAAGCAGCGCATCTGTTATCCTTGGTGGAAAACCGCACTGGCGGATATCAGTGGGCAGCAGTGATAACTTACCATTGTCCATCAGGTTGTTATTACCTATCCGTTTGTCCCCTCTTCTATAAAACATTAAAACATTTTTTGTGAACCCCCTTAACAATTTGCTATGAAATTCTTAAAGGTTTCCATAAATATATTTTCTGTGCACACTCATCACGCCAACTGGTTTGAAGAAAATTATGAAATTATTGAATTCATTTGAATTTCGAAGCTTGCCGCTCTATTCCCATTTGATGCCAGACTTCTTTTACAAATCAAAGGTGTCCTGGTTGTACTTTTGACTACCTTTTAGAAAATAGGGACATAAAAATACCAGCTTAAATATAGGTAGTATTTGTTTGTGTTATTATATATAACAGGGACAAATAAGCTTCAACCGATTACACTAAAATTTTGGAATGCTCATTTTATTTGGATTACGATGCATAATCAGCTAAGTAAATCTAAAATGGCGGAGGCCTATGATGGTGGCCTAATCATTTTTATGCATCCTCATAACATAAGCCTGTAGACCTAGAGGTAAGCCCACCTTTTGTGCATTTCTGTTTACCACTGTCCATAGTTTAAGTCATAAATTGTGTACAATAAAGAATTAATTAAATAAATAAATAAGCATTGAATAAAAGATTTTTCTGAACGGAATATAAAATATTCGTTCCATTACTCTAAAATTGAAAAAGATGGCTAAAAATATTATCATGGAAATATCACTTGCAGGGTTGCCTTAGTTTCTGCGACTCGAACATAGATTATAGACTAAAACTTACGAACTAATCGACTTACAGTATTACATTTCGATTCAATTTAAGCGCTCTATGCCAAAACTTTACAAACTGACAAGACAGACATCAAAGCTACAGAGAGTCTAGAGAGTTTGATTCTTTTTTTAATTAGTTACTAGAACTACTTATAGCCTGTTTTATTTTGATTGTTACAATTTCTAGGGAATGTTGTTGGCTATGTCCCTACTTATTACCGGACCGGCTTAGTCCCAACCCGAACACAAATTCACAGACATTATTCCATACCGTCACCACTGGTCTCGGCGACGAAGATCTCCCTTGCACCTGGCCCCTAACGCCGAGCCACCACTATTACTCCTCCTCCAAGCCCACCCAGTAAACAGAACGCAGCACCAAGTCGAGGTACGGTCTTCCGGGAGACAGTCCTTTTTGCTGACGTTGTAGGGAAAAGTCCAATCCATGTAAAATAGAGTCCGACCGAAACTGGTTTTCTGACGGAAACCGAAACTGAAACCGAAAGTTTGGTCGTGCCTTCAGTTTTGGCCGAAAACGAAACCGAAACCGAAACTCACGTGACCTTATATAAAACACCGTCAAATACCCAAATTTTGGTGCATTTTTAAAAAATTTCTACATTCGTTTAGGTATATTTAATAAAAAACTGTATTTTTATCTTGTCACAATAATGTTATTCAAAGATATACTGCTATCTTATTTTTTTAAAATTAAGTTCTCATTCAAAACATAACCTCCGATGTATGTTTGTGTCGGCTGGTAACGCACTGACTAACGGCCAATGTTTATAATGGATCTCAATCTAATGGAATTCAAGCAATCTAGATAGCTGCGTATCCGCCGGCCTATCCC
The DNA here is from genome assembly GCA_002245505.1 of Calephelis nemesis. Lineage (NCBI taxonomy): Eukaryota > Metazoa > Arthropoda > Insecta > Lepidoptera > Riodinidae > Calephelis > Calephelis nemesis. Next base: position 266,298 of record NJDD01004372.1, read on the forward strand.
ATACCTAATTGCCATATTTATCCAGTCCACAGATATGTTATTGGCAAGCAATAACATAAAAATGGATCAAAATATCAATTTGGACAGCAAGTTTTATGCAACAGCAAGATTGGGATTGATTGGTCGTAAGTTGTGTTGATACGGAGCTATCCGACCGAAGTCGAACGCCGCACGATGATTTCCGAACAGGGCTGCCATCAGGGTCCACCCGTGTTGCCGCGCAAGACAAAGTTAGGCGAACGCGCTCGACAACTTTCGAAACAGTTTCGGTTTCGGCAAAATTTTCGGTCAATTTTTGCCGAAAACGAAACTGCCACCGAAACTTGAATTTTCCACCGAAACTGACCGAAACCGAAACCGAAAGTTCGGTCGGACAGTAATTTAAAACGATGAAATGATGTCTCGGACTGAGCACTCTGCTCAAAATAGTCCGGTGAAGTTGTAAAAACCTCGCGGTTAGCAACATATTAGCCATTTCAAAAAAAGCAAAACAGTTAGCTTCTTCATAATCGTAACGCTTTTTAATTATCGTCTACTGCTAATATTTGCAAATAACAGAATTAGGGGTTACCAAAAGCTCTTAAAATATTATTATCTCATTAATACTAATTGACATCGGATCCTTGTCTGTCGGTATCCTTCTGTAGGGTGCTGTCAATGACGTATGCTATAAATCTTCTTTTTTAGGTGGCCATTTATCATCAGTGGTATCTTCACTAAATTATTTTTTATTATTATTATTAATTGAATGTATACTCGCTTTACTTACTGGCCAAAACCACCGTATCGGAATGCGGCCACTCACAGAGAAGATCCTGCGGAAGAAACTCAACGGCTTAACTTTTTTCGTATAAATCTAGTTCACAAAATATAACACATTCTTACATCGTATATGCCCGGGATCGGATGTGCCCGGTCGGCAATAGGCTTGCCACTTATCACATTGTGCGACTTAGTGTCTTCCACTAGTCGTGGGTGCTCTGGTTGTATCTTTGCCTACCTCTTCGGGGATGTGGGGATGAAGATATTTTTTGATATATGGGTATTGGTATGAGGAGTAATTCATTCCAAACATTTTTCATTATTGCTATTTTAAAAAAAGATTAAGCTTTCTATACGCAAACTTAGCCCGTACAATTCGTTTCATACGCTAGGTTCAATTGTCCCCGTGTGTTCATCATGGTTCAGCATGCCCCAACGTGTTGCGTCCAAAATTATTATAAGCTGCTTTTTGAAAAATATTGCCCGGTATATTTCACATGTCCTCTATTTTTTCAATTCAAAATTGTTATAATCAAAGAATGTAAGATGACGTCTGACCTGACCGCATTATTGTTGCATTAAGGCCAAATATTTATATGTTTTTAAGGTTAAATTTTGTTAATTTAGTTCATGTGTCGAAAAAAGCAAAGCAGGTAGAGTGAAGTGGGCTCGTGGCCGCTATGCGTAAAAAATCGTAAACTTTCAAAAACAATACACTTTTTGAAGTTCCCGTTACATTACATTAGTTTCTCGTCAAATAAATGTTTGCAGAAAACAAATTGGCATGACTGAGTCCTGAGTTGAGTTTTTTCTAAAACCGAAAATTTATTGTTTAAAAAATATCTGAAAATATGTTATCCATGTCTTTGCAATTAAATTTACTAAAATAACTTTGTAAACTATGAAAAGTTATTGGTAATTGAAATTAAATATTCGTGATGATGATCTGGCATATAGGATCTTCATAAATTTGCAATTCAATAAACTAAATTATTCAAAAAACTAAATTAATCAAATCTTTTCGAATATATAGCAAACATACAAGACGTACATATGGGTCTGGTAGCATAAAGTCGTTTAACAACAATGAAGACGGACTGTAACGGACGGATAGATACAAATCACTCTATAGCTTGTTTTAATTTTAAGTTATGATACTGGTGTTTTTGGCGCCATCGAGAGAAAAGGTGGTCGCAGTTTGTTTGTTACTGTTGAATTTCGTGTACATATCGGGTAAAATTTGACAATTTTGATAACATTTTATAACATTTTCTACACTTGCGCCCTAGTGAAGAATTCATAAAAAAATAGTTTGTTACGTGTCTCCTCGTTTACGCCATATCTTTAAGTAAGCCATGGCTTTACCCAAAACCACATGACTATTTGACGACTACTAGACCAGGGTCGATAATTTTTAAAACCAAATAAAATAGTAGTAGGATGAAACCCATTACAAAAGGAGGAGAATATGATCAAAATGAAAAAAATAA
>NJDD01004372.1:296888-314715 GCA_002245505.1 Calephelis nemesis
ACTACAACTTCGCCGACTTTTTATTTTCAACATGTAATTTCAACCCTTTTTACGGTTTTATTATGAGACGAAAGAAGCTTTTTTTATGATATTGGAAGGCAAGCAAGCAGACGGATTTCCTGATGGTAGGAAATACACGCCGCCTAGAGACACCAAAGGTGGTAATGGTGCATTGCCAACCTGAGACCGGGATGTTAGGCCTCTAGCAAAAGTAAGTTTACCGGCTACCTAACCCTCCGAACCGGAACACGTCAACGACGAGCATTGGACGTTATGGCGGCAGGAATAGATAAGGCGGTGGTACCAATACGGATAAGTCACTGCGAAACTCTACCACCTAGTCAGATGTCACGGTGTTAGTAAGCCTATGCTCGTCTTTTACGAGCTGCCTGGCAGGAAGGCAGATGGTCTATTCTGCAAAGGTACCCGGACCAACACGGGAAAATAATAGCTTAATAAATAATAGCTTAACTTTTCTCCGTCACTCCAGAGGTTTCATAACTCAGTATTAGGTTGGCAGTTTACTCAACTATTATACGTCCATTCCAGATACATAAAAATAACATCATCATCTACCTATGTCCAGGTTATAGTCTAAAACTACTATGTCAACTAGTTAGGATAAAAGCTCAAACTGACTACAACTTAGTTGAGCGTTTAGGATAGATCTTATCCCTTTATATATTTTATTCCTGAGAGATAAATAAAAAACTTAATAACGCGGACAAAGTAGCGAGGTACAGCTAATTATTAATAAAAATAAATTGGCAACACAACTCTACTTACTAAGCCCCACTACAACAACTATTGTTTATGTTGTGTAAGAATGTGAATATGTTGCAGTAAGATAGATGAAGCCGTAATATAGGTGTATCCCTAGGGATATAATTATATACCGTGACAATATTACATTTATTATATACGAAAGCGATTCATTAATACCTCACTAGGAATATTGTTATAAAACCGTCCAAGTTTAGTGATATACTTATCTTACTCTCTTACGTCTCCATCCACCATTCGTGGGTCTCGGGTTTGGATACTGATAGAGGCAGGCATTTGTATGATGAACATCAATGTAGAGTGCCAAAAGACCTGGCCTCTCGTCAGCAAAGCACTTAATTCAAGTGAGCTTTTCTTACCGTCACAAAATAAATTTGCTTTTTTGTCTCCCTATTTTGCAAAAAATATCCTAACATTAAAAAACAAGAAAAGTATCTTCACGCCCATATCCCCGAAGAGGTAGGCAAAGGCATAACCAGGGCACCCACGACTAGCCGAAGACACTAAGTCTCACAATGTGATAGGTGGCAAGCCTATCCCTATCCCGAGCAATTTTTTTTTTATATTAGAACATTGGAAAACCCAAATTTTCGTTTTGTTGCCCGACCCAGGATTCGAACTCGAGACCTCATGCAGTCAAGTCCAAAACCTGAAACGCTAGACCACAGAGGCGATTACATTAAAATTAGTTTTAAAAAAATATTTTATTAGGTACATTACATTAAAAAACATTTTTCTATTAAGTTGAGTAACGCAATTAAAACGCTTATGAAGACCTTTCTCCATACTTAATTGAGAATTTTTTTTGTAAAGGTCGATATTAAAAACTTTACAGTGTTTTGTAAAACTTACTTAAAAGTAAATCATAATCATTAGCATTCCACTTAAACATTGTCAAATAGCACACTTATAAAATTGTATACTTAAATGTAAATGTACCCACAAATAATAATACGGTATAGTCTTAATTATGCAAGTGAGTTTTAGTAATCTTAACAACGAAATTTCACCAAGGACCAACAAGGGAAACTATCTATATAAAAAATGTTTCTGTAAGAATGTTGGAGAAATATTGGAGCTTGTTTGCAATATTATCGTCCCACCAACACCTTTCTAAGAGAAGGCCTTCATCCCTTAACTGTTTGCGGCATAATCTCGTAAATCCAACGTTAGTGGGTCATTAGAGCTACAGCTTATTGCAAATTTTGTATAAACATTACTGTTGTCGAGACATTTTGATCTTTATTATCTACCATACTTTACTTCAACTATATTAAATCTTGTTCTCATTTATAAAAATCCATCGAAATCAACCAAGGTGACAAGGTTTTCTGTTACAAATGAGCTATCAAGTAGCATTGCGAGAGACAAGTATCGGGTATAGGTACCGTAGATGTTACTGATTCGTCGCAACATTATGGCCGAGGTCTTAGGCCGTGGAAGTCCACCAGTATGGAATCTAGTCCAAACTGGAACACTGAAATAGTGAGTAATGATGTAACACGATGTCTATATTTTTGGATTTTAATTAATTATTAGTAAAAGTTACATTCAAAAAGCTAAACTTGTGAACCTACATCGAAGATACACCGCAATTACAATACAATTAGCTTTTTCAAAATTAATTAGGCACTGAACCCCAAATAGTTGGTTTTTTTTGTTTGTCTTTTTGAAACAAAATTTCGGTATATCAATATTATTGCTATCTGTAGTTGAAAATTTCGTAACCCCGTCAATTTGTTTCGCCTTTGCCTTGACTGAAGCAGGCACTTCTGTGATGAAAATTTACATGTTTGTACTTCCGGGCCACGGTGTTTATTAAATTGATTCTGGAATATACTTAAGAATTTAGTATTGGTATCATTGACGAACACCCATTTCATAACATAACAGCCGCCTCTGTGGCCTAGCAGGCCGGCGTCGGACTTGAATTTTACGGTCCCGGTTTCGATCCCCGGGTCGCGCAATAAAAAAATAGAAAATTTTCAATTTTATTAAAAAAAATTACGTTGTCAGGGATTGGTTATGTTCCCATTTAGCTATAAGATTGCCACCTATCATATTGTGGGATTTAGTCCCTTCGGATAGTCGTAGGTTATGCCTCTGCCTACCTCTTAATGTTTTTTGTTTTACACTTAAACCAAAACAAGTATATTTAATTATGCTAAACTAGTTGTTATGCTATTCCTTTTTATTCTATTTTATTTATTTATTTGTGATCTATTCTATTCAGAGATAAATCAAAAAAATCAGGGAAGAGTAAAAAAGGTAAAAACGCAACATTTAAATATATTCCTGTACATTATTAACTAACCGGTAATGCCGGTTGTTCTGTTGTTTATTGCGTTAAGAAATATATTTTATGACTTAGTCTTATAGACAAAAATTAAAAAAAATCGAAGTAGTGCAGCTGCGGTGTTTAAGCGCTATTTAAATGTATGGTGTATACACATATTACTGTCAGGAAATCCGTCTGCTTATTACCTTATCTGCTTATTTACCTTACAATATCATAAAAATAAAATTTAAAAAAAATCCAGTTAAAGATCGATACGTTAAACTGAAAAATGATGCTTCGTACAAAATCATATTCGTATTTTCGGACGTTTCGCCTAACATAGAAGTCTTTCTCACCACTTTAACTAATTTACTATATTTAATAAAACTGCTATCTTTTAAGTCGAACTAAATTACGTTACGGATACCTTCCAACCAAAATTTAGTTTAATAAACGAGGCGGCTTACAACTGCTAAGCCTGCGACACAGTTTACAAGCGCTTAGGCCTGAACAAACACCCTCGCAGTTTGTTATCGTCGCAAACAGCACTACGGCACTGCAGCAGCCAGCACTAGAGGCTGGAATACATTTCAGGAACATAATCTGGGTATTTCTATAGGGATGACAACTTGCTCAACGAACATACGTGGTATTATTGGAAGGAATGAAGATTTGAATAAAGATACTTAAAAACAATATTGAATAATATAAATATGATATTTACATAGGTTTGCCACATATCACGTTGTGAGACTTACTAGCTTTGGTCAATTGTGGGTGTCTTAGCTATAAGACTTTTTTTTTATAACATTGGAAGGCAAACAAGCAGACGGTATTTCCTGATGGTTAGAAATTTCCACCGCCTAGAGACACCAAAGGTGGTAATGGTGCGTTGCCAACCGGAGGTCGGGATGTTAGGGCTCGAGCAAAATTAAGTTTACCGGCTATCTTACCCTCCGATCCGGATCACGTCATGACGTTATGGTGGCAGGAACAGATAAGGCGGTGGTACCAATCCGGGTGAGTCGCACCGAAACTCTACCACCTAGTCAGAAGTCACGGTGTTAGTGACAGCAAGCCTATGCTCGCCTTTTACGAGCTGCCTGGCACAGGAAAGTAGATGGTCTATTCTACAAAGGAACGCGGACCAACACGGGGAAACTTAGTGAAAATACTTACATATCCTATCATATGTTTTAGTTATAATGGCACTAAATAAAAAGAATTGTGTAATAAGCGGTAATCTAAGATAATGCAGAGTAATGTAAGGTTTGGTTTGGTTTCATGAAAATATTAACAAGCTCTTTTTGTTTTTTTTTTATACCTCTGCCTGCCTCTTAGGGAATACGGGCGTAAATATATTTACTTAATTACAGTAAAGTTTTCACAAACATAAAAAAAATGTTTAAATCAAACTTTAATTGAAAAAAAAAATTAGAACATTTACATGTGTGTAATTTGTCCAGTTATTTTCCAATTAGTTTTGGTTATATAAAACTATGTAAACAAATGTTTTAAAAACACTTGGCAATAGGCGTTATTGAAAATGCAGTTTTTCATAATGCCCATATTATTAATTTAGAGATATCGTCAAAAATCTAGCCATCAAGTTTATTATATGTATTGTTTATTATTAGAAAACAAAATAAAAGTTGTAATTGAAGCATACAAACTAAAAGAAAATCATTGATCAACCTCCTATACAAAGTATGTTTAACAAAACTATAACTCATCCAGTATGTCTTATATCTATGTTTTATCAAAATTAATAATAATAGTAGTAATATAAATAATTATTTTCTTAAAAATAAAGTAATTCCAAAATTACTGTTGGGCGATACTATACAGTGGCCAATTGCGCTCGCGCAGGTATTTTATGTTTTATTTTATAATACAAATAAGGCAAAAAACGCTTGAAAATTAGGTACAAAGTATAAATATTAAATCATATCTAATTACCAGATAATTATATCATAGGAAATATAGTAAGTATAAGATATCCCTTTCGATCAACACTTAATTGCGTGGTCATTGCATCACGCCTGGACGGATGGAACAATTTTGGTGTTTTTTGTTGTTATAATAATCATTGTCAAGAGATTCGTATAAAAGGAAAAAGAATTACGTAAATCGGTTCAGAAACCACGGAGAAATCGGTGTACATACATATAAAAATATATACCGGCCGAATTATTTTTAACTCGGTTAAAAAAAAATAACGGAACATTATTCAAATATTTAAGTGTTCAATAGGTACCTATTTATAGTTGAGACAAAACAGCATGTCATCAGCTAGTTTTATATAAAAAGTTCGTTTCACCCGTTCAGTTTGTGAAAGGGTAATAATGAATGTGAAGGAAGCAAGGCAGGTTTGTCAGGATCGTGAGGTCTGGCACTCGATACTCTCTGCCTACCCCGTAAGGGACTTGGCGTGAAGATATGTTTATGTATGTAGTTTATATAGGAAAAATAAAGTATCGTTTTCCCCATTTTCTCTGCAATTTTCCCGGTTTTCCTCTTCGTAAGTACCTTCTAACAATAAAAACTCAAAAAAAGAATTCTCCTAATCGGTTCAGTCGCGCGGAAGTTATGCGCTTACCTACACATTTAGCAATTCATTTTCATATTATAGATTATTGTTTTAGGGAATGTCCGATAAGGTTAGCAAATAGAATATTTAATGAACCATTTGAAATATGTCTATTTTTAGAGCGGAATACTTAAATCGGTTTGCCAAAGTTATATATTTTATAAAATGCAACGTAAAAGTTAAATATTAAACTAAAAATAATTCATATAAATCAGTATAAAATCAGTAAAAAAGTTTTAACAAAACTGTTCAAGTACTTATAAACATTTATTAACTTATTTCTAATATAAAAAGGAAATATGCAAGGAATCAGTTCTTTTTTTTTTTAAATATTATCGTGTTAGTAAGGTATAGCAATATAATTTATGTGTTTTTAAACAGCCACTACCTTTAACTTACTTTCCTATTTTAATTCTTTTACATTTTTTATTGTACACGAAGCATCAACACAACCCAGCCTACCTACAAAGAACGAGCTTATCTCCATCACAGAATTCTTTCAGAAAACACAATATAAGGAAACAATGTACAGATTACGTAGTGTACTATTCAAAAGGATATTACCTAGCTTAAGACATGTATTTCTCAAAAAGATTTTAGTATAATATATGATATGTTTTCCATCTTTAGTAGTTGCTGAAGGTTATAAGTACACACAGTTTATTTAGTTTTTATTATTTAACAAAATTAGGCCACCGGTTTCACTTATACAGCATGTCGACGCGACATTAACCTTTATTAAACAGAAAAAAAGCAAGTGTATTATTTTGTCCAAAAAAGTATTTTCACACCCATATCTCTGAAGAGCTAGGCAGAGACACAACCTGTCACCTGCGACTAGCCGAACTCTGTGGTAGATGCCCAATCGCGCACATACCCCAGTCTAAGTTGTAATTTATTTTATGTAAAATTGAAAAAATACTTTTTTTTTCTAGCCGACCTTGGAATCGAATCCGGCACCTCATGAAGTCGAGTCCAACACCGGACCGTTAGACCACAGAGGCAACCTTTCATTAATATTTGTATAAATATAATAGTCTTGTGTTAAATAAATAAATACAGTACACAAAATGAAGTCGCGCTCAACTGCGTTGGCGTGTTGACGTCATTTAGCTCTTCAGTGTGAACCCAATGAGATATCGGGGTAAAATGTAGCCTATGTTCTTGAAGAACACGATATTTCTTTGCTTTAAAATTCTTAAATTTGGACGTTAAAAAGGGACAAATATACTATCGCATTTATAATATAAGCTAGATAGCGTCCCATCCTGGCTTTCCTCGTGTGGTTTTTTTTCTAATCTCTTGATTAATAAAGCCTTTATTCATCAGGGATAATATAGGATTTAAATGTTTTTTTTTTCAAATCTGTCAAATAGGAATCAATTCATTGCAAATAAAAACGCATTTTATTCCTAAAAAATCTGTCCTCCTTATATTATATATGTATATACAAGTTTCACAAAACATAATTCTTATGTCTATGTTGATATTTTAATACAATCCAGCTTACCGTTAACGATTATTGCCGTCGGATGCTTAGAATGTTAAAACATCCCAACGAGGCGTAAGAAAGGCTTTATTGCAGTCATTAAGACAGAATAGAATTTAAATTGCATTTTCGCATTTAAATTTTAATGATTATGATGTACCTAATTGAAGTTATTAACAGCCTTTTAATACACACATCTTTAATTAAACTGGAAATCTTAATATACATCCATAATATAAAAATAAATTGCTAAATGTATTGGTAAGCGCATAACTTTCGAACGACTCAACCTATTTGGCTAATTCTTTTTTGCCGTGTTAGTTTTTGTCAGAAGAAGGTTCTTATGAAGAGAAAAACCGGGAAAATAGCGGGGAAAATGGGGAAAAAACAATACCTTATTTATCCCCATACAAACTGAACGGGTGGAACGAGTTTCTCCGTGATGGCTAGTATATAATAGTATTGAAGGTGTGTTTGTCCTCTAACTCCTCCTAAACGACAGGGCTGATATGGCTAATTTTTTATATGTATATTTCAGCGAATTTATGGATGGTTTAAAAACATAATTGTGTTCAGCAGTCGGTATGTTCATCTACTAGTAATCTTAATACATATAAATCTCGTGTCACAGTGTTTGTCCTCAATGGACTCCTAAACCACTTAACCGATTATAATAAAATTCGCACACCATGTGCAGTTCGATCCAACTTGAGAGATATGATAGCTTATATCTCAATTTATGGTAAAAAATTACTCTGCGAGCGAAGCCGGAACGGGCATCTAATTTAGTCGTCAGAATGAGAGAACACCATCGACCGTTAATAACAACTAATTAAATTAAGTTTCCGTATTATCCGCTAGTGCATTCACAACGATGTGGTAGTGATTTCTGACTTATTTCAATCAACTCCCACAAAAAAAAAAACTTTTTTGCTGAACAAACATCCATTTATTTATGTATTTAAAGGCAATCATGCAGACATATACACCAATTACGGCAATGGTGCGTCATCAACCTGAGATTCTTAGATTGATAAGATTACAGGATTGGAACACGACAGTAACAGCAATAGGTGAAGCGGGGTGATGAATGGAAAAATCGGTCTGGAAGAGAAATAACAAAATTCGCATATTTAAAAAAAAAGTAGAAGAAAATTCGCATATTTAAGAATATTTTTAATGTTAGAACAAAACATACAACAAAACAACTTAATACAATAATATTTTCTTCTAGTCAATTAACTACATGCATGCAAAAATACGAGCATATTGATGTTTACCGGGTAAAAATATTTCCAGCTTTTTCACTATGCCTGAGGCTTTCATTGCAACTTTTAAGTGGCCTAGGTATTTCACAGCAGCTGTCAAAGGGTTTCCAAGATATAGGTTAGGCAAAGGCGGCACCGAAACGACGCACGTGTTCTACAGATATAGGTAACAAAGACTGAAGGAAACCATTTGAGATCTTAAATGAACCTTCAAGCTAATTTATGTACTTTAAAAAGAACGAGAGTTCACTTATGTTCTATGCTTAGTAACTTGACAATTTGTACCGACACCACTATGCTTGAACGATTCACTATGCTTAAATGATTTGATTCTTGAAATTCAGGCAAAAGTGCAGCGGTATTCTTAAGCCGAGATTGTAGACCAAACCAGCTCGAGGCCTAACATCCCGGCCTTAGGTTGGCAACGCACCGTCACTACCTTGGTGTCTCTGGGCGGCGTGAATTTCTTACCATCAGGAAATCCGTCTGCTTATTTGCCTTCCAATATCATAAAAAGAAGTTGAGATGTGTCAAGGGACACCCGGATGTAACGAAGTATATATAAATATATATACGCTGTTTATTATGTATAAAAAGCACAGCTTGCAAAAGTGTCGTTACAACTTTTCGTGAGAATTTGTTCCGTCTAGCCTCTTTTCACAATGCGAGATAAGGAAATTCGTTCAAAAAAATGAGATCAGATGAGACCTGCTCGTAGACTAAGATTTGTCAAAATATTTGATAGAATTATCCCTTGTGAAAATGAAATTAAGTTCTTCAGTACCTAGGGTTATTTTCGACGATAATATGTAGTTCAGACCGCCCTTATTACGAGTCTCGAATAAAGCTAAGTACGTACTAAGTTGTCTTTATTATCTCATAAATAAACAGTAAAATGTTACTTAAAAGTAATATGACACTTTAGTAAACCTGTGTTAGACCTATTTTAGTACACTGGAGCGTAGCCTTCACCCTTACTTTCTCGACCCACATAAAACAGTAATAACTTACAAGTCACACAGAATAGATTCATGCGGACTGTCAACACAAATTACCAGTGGTATGTACAAAATGTCGCGATTTGGATCTACCCACAATAGCACAGCATTTCAAAGATCTATAGGAACGCCACATTGAAATAGCGACCACACAAATCCAGCTTTGATACAAAGGGCACACTAAAAGTTTTGCACTTCTAACTAAACGGAACTATTTGAATTTCGTATGTTATATTTTTAAAACGATGCAACGAAGCGTTGTAGATAATTTCGTCCATATAAATAATGTTATCTCGGAGTGAGCACTCGCCACCAAAGTTCGGCGAAGTTGGAAAAACCTTTCGGTTAGCATTAGCTAAAAAAATATGATAAATTACGAAGTCAACGAACAAGCCAACTGTTCGGAACTGTTAACAAGCCATAGACGTCTAAATGGTCATTAGAATTAATGAAATGCGTTACTATGACCACTACATATAAATATTGCTGTAACATATTTTTGAAAACAAAAAAAGTTAAATAAATAAACTAATTGTCAGAAAATAATTTTTAATACCTAACAATTCGTAATTGTGTTAGCACGACTTACCTTGTAAACTGAAATATCTTTTTATTTTCTTTTTACTGTAGGAGGACTTACAGGAGTAATTTTAGCTAATTCTTCAATTGTTATTACTCTTCATGATACATAATATTATGTAGTAGCATGTTTTCATTATGTTCTTTATTTAAGAGCAGTATTTGCTATTTTTGATGGATTTCTTCATTGATATCCATGAAGATGATCGCTTCTGTTGTCTAGCAGTTCAGCCTCGGACTTGACTTCTAGAGCTCCCGGGAACGATTCCCTATTTGGACATCAAAAAAATTAGAAAACGTGTATTTTCAATTTTCTATTAAAAATGTCGTTGCCAGGAACTGGATATGTACCCGGTTGGCGATAGGCTTACCACCTATCACATTGTAGAACTTAGTATCTTCGTCTAGTCGTTGGTGCACTTGTAGTGCCTCTCTGGGATATGGGCGTGAAGATACTTTAGTATTCCCCAGTTATAGCATCTCGGCAATTAGCAACATTAAATCATCAACTAAAATAGTTAATTTTACCATCGAAGCTGGCATTCCATACATAGAAATGTTATTATCTAAATTCAACTACAAGAAAAAAAGAAACATAATGTTGCTTAATATGTAAGACGAATTTGCAACTATTAGATATACATATAAATGTGAAATTTTTGCCATCGCTGTTGCCAAAATAAGATAAAATGCCTCTCTCATTGTGACATGAGACGTCTTTGTCGTGAAGTAGCGCACGACGAGAATGAAGTTACTAATTTAATTACTTTCTGTTTTTTCGGGAAATAATCTCAACAAGTCGATGACAGGCGACAGCGTGAACAGCGACAGCCTCAGGCTCATCCTTTGTCTTTATCTGCATTTGAAAGTTAATATAAATCACCAAGGCAAACTTTCGTTTCCAAAATGAAGACAAATAATTTGACATATAATTAATAACTAAGATAAATTGTCTGAATTAGGGTTGACTATGTTTTGGACATTTAAAATATTAATTTACGGCTAAGCCCTTAAGGGCCAATTGCACATTCCCTGGTTACATTTAATGTCGAGTTAAACTGTCAAATAAAAGGTAATTTAACTCTAGTTAGACGATTACTCAGTGATAAATACTTAACCCAGGAATGTGCAAGTGGCCCTAAGAGATATCTATCTCTGATAATAATCTAACTGGATCTCTGATAGCAGATATTAGTTTATGTTGTCTTTGCTAATAGATATACTCGTAGTCAAACAGATATGGGATCGCCCATGTCGTAAGTACTGTCACTCTTGTGTACACTACAACGTAGCCGCCGGTCTCGGCGACGAATCTGGCCCCCGCTCTTGCGCCTGGCGCATAACGCCGAGCGACGAACTGCCACTACTCTTCCATCAATTCCACCCAGTCACCAGAACACAGCACCAAGTCGAGGTTGATCTCGCGGGAGACCTTGTTTCTGACGTTGTAGGGAACATTTCAATCCGTCTAAATAATGATGTCTCGGGCTGAGAACTATGTTCGGCCCACAAAGCCCGGTGAAATTGTAAAAAAGGCAAGGTTGGCAACATGTTAGTCATTCCAAAAAAAAACCTACTATCACTATTTTTTGTTCTTCGACCAAGTGTTATCCTGAGGGGCTAAAATTTTAAAGGGGCATTTTATTGGTACGAGCAAGAAGTGTCCTATCTTACTAACTGTGTAAAATGTATACGAGAAAAACTTTTTATGTGATACACCAACGAACATTCAACCTGCTTTTTTCATGTTAAGCCATGTAGTTGTCACATAACCATGAATGGGTGTAGAAGAAAGACGTCGGACTTCGGAGCAATGGCTCCTTTGGCCCTGGTTCTTGCCGCTGGCTGCCTTCAGCCAGGTCATTGGTGGAGATTTCTTCCCTCAGTATTTCCCTTCCTTCTTGGTGTCCCTTGGTATCAACCGGTGTATATTGCCCACTTCCCCCCTCCGTTTATCATGCCACCCCATGAGATTAGCCCTACCACGATCAATGAACGGAAATGACGGCTTAGTAGGTGCAGGAGCTGTTGGGCACGTTAAGTGAATGACAGTTCAAACGCCTTATCCAAGACCAGAAGAACTGTCACGGATTACTGGTGCTTATCAAGCGTCGCAATCAAAATTTGCTGTACCCTGGACATCTAATTGGTGGTACAGTGCTTAGCTCTAAATCCGAACAGTTCTATAATACTTACAAACAAAAAAAACTGTGGACGGGGGCGAAAGTATTAGTGTAGATGTCACTACAGGAACTTCTCCAATACGTAGGAAATCTTCAGCAACAAGGTTAAAGCTGGCAGTGTCCAAGATATTCTTACCTTGTTGCATGATGATGTGGCCCGTTTTCCAGGCCTCTGGAAATAGACTTTCTCTTATGGTAAGAGACTAGCGAGCTAGTATCTGCAAATGCCGAATATGGCCACCTTTCTATCCGGAATGGAAAACGATAGTGTCTAACACTGACACTATGGTGGCAGGATTAAGAAGCTGTGCAAGTTCTTAATCCAGAAAAACTTATAAAGATTGACCATACATTACTTATATAGATATAGAACCGCAGCCATAAAATGAAAAGATCCGGCGAAAGAAAGTCAGAGGTCTTGTCTATTTTCAAAATAATCATAACATTATACGAGTAGAATACAACATTTTCAGAGCTACTTTTACTTTTACTAAATAATACAATACAATACCTCTTTATTATGCACCAAATACAGAGAAATTACAAATACATAAAAAAACTGTAAGATACACAAAGGTGGCCTTAGTGGTGGCTTTCTTACCCGATTTTGTTTAATAGGTGTTTTAAATAAAGTTATATAAATTAAACATCACTGGTCAGCTCTGTAGAAACCTATACATTAATCATCTTTGGAGTCAACGCCAGATTTAACCCAGTGGCTTGCTCTTAGAATGTTAAGCAGAAACTTAAGGACGAATTAAAGACATGTACCTATGTTTTAAGAATAAGGGCGATTTTCTTCACAGTTTCTTAGATAAATTTGGCCATATCAAGGTCTTAACGTAATAAGCCTATAAGCAAAAGACGGAAAAACTTAATTTCTCTTCTTGGCATTTACCTTTGACGAACCCAATTCTCATTGCTAATTCTTTTTGTAACCCGACATCAACCTAGCGAATGAATGTAGGGGTCGGTAGCTGACTCAGCAAAATAGGAAAACAAATTAGGCACGTTTATTTAAACACGGCTACAAGGCAAAACCGTTGTATGTATTAAAAATGTACAATGCCTGTACAAGTTGTAAACCAATTCGTAGTTTTCACAATAAAAGTTTAATCATGATGTTTGAATAGGTAACCTTTTTCATTCTGAATAAGGAAATGTTTGAAAAGTACGCTGGTATTTTTGATGTGGAGCCGAATTATATTTTCACACAACAACAGCGATACTTAAAGGTTTCGTAGAAAAGTCATCGAGTTTCTGCGAAAATATTTAGTATTATCCTTCGAAAAAAGGAGGAATATACTCGTATGTGATCAACTTTAATTTTTTTTTTTAATTTTGTTAATCGATTTCTTCCTCATTTTAGATCAGTTTCTTTTTTGTATGTAGAAGAACGTAGGTTTTAGGTGGTCGTGATGCCTCCAAGATGATATCTGATGATGGAAACCTAGTGAAATGGAGAAAAATGTTAAATTTTTGTGTAATTAGACTTACGTAATTAAATCGACGTCGGTTTTTCGCATTATAATACAAGTAATTCTAATACTTAAAAGTGTTTGTTCTTATATAAATTGCAGTTTCTCTGATTTGTAATCGGCTTAAATAAACTATAAAGGATATTTGGTGGGTGTCACTTTAAAAGTTTGGAAACCATTGCTTGTTAAACGTATTAGGTAATTTAAATGTATTAACTTCAATTCAAAATTCAAAACTTATTATTCACACCCACTGTGTATCTTGTATGATAGCTAACTTAATTGTAAAGTTTTATTCTATGATATTTCCTGTGAGCGTCTGACGCCTATTGTTAGTTAATTTTAAAACTGAGTTACAGAACGTTCGAGTCCTTATATACTCGTAGATTTTCAAACTTGACAATTATTATTATACATACTACTGTTAGAAAATGGAATATTCACATTTCACTAAATTAAACTTGCACTTTTAATTACAAATTATAAAACAATGGTACAGGTTCTAAAAGTATCGTCACGCCTATATCCCTGAAGAAGTTGGCAGATGCACAACCAGGGCACCCATGACTAGCAGAAGGCACTTAGAAAAATAATCACATAACTAAATAATTCTTTAGCCAAGTTGGTGATTATACAAAAAGGTAGAGAATACATTATAACTAATTAAAAATAACTGATTTCTAACCAATGTTTACGCATAATATTTTTTTGGAAATACCGCCCTCGGTAACTGATTCCACAAAGGTGTTATGCGGTGTACTATAAGAAAATAATTTCTTATCCATAAAATAATAAGGGAGTATCCCTTAAAAAATCGGTCGCATCGTACCCATTGACTTTGCTACTCCCTTTTATTCACTTAACGAAATGAATGACTATATTACCTATCCCGTTTCATTTACACTTATGATTAAAAACTGTATGAAAAGAAATGTTTTAGTATAAAACAAATGTATGAATATAGACTTCATTTTCAATAATATGGATAAATAAACTTATGATTAAGAAATTTATAAAATGAAATGGTAGAATAAATAACGTTTATGAATCTTATAGTTATTTTTTCGAATGATTATGAATTTCGATATTAATATATCATGTAATAAGTATTAGTAAAAACTAATTGTATGATTAGTGATATTATGAATTTCTATGATTATCTATATATTAATACGTGATGCCAAAACTTTGGACCCCTTTCTACGAAAATTGCACTGATGGAGGAGTATGAAATTTGGCACACTTATAGTTTGTGTAGGAAAAGTGCAGAACGCTAATATTTTTCATTACATCATAAAGTACATTAAATCAATAAATAAAACATTACCCACACTGCCATGCAATTGACACACACAAACAAAAATATTGATGTTGACAGATGGCGCACTTACTATTTAGGAAACAATGTAGTTGGTCTTAAGAAATGAAGATGGCATTCTTATCAACTTATGGTCGTATTAAATATGTCGTTTTTATTCTTTTTTTATTAATAATGATCATTATAGTTTTAAATGGTATGAGAACAAAAAAATAATTACGTAAATCGGTTCAGAAACCTCGGAGAAATCGGTGATGAACACCGAACAGAAACAAAAATACTGGCCGAATTGAGATCCTCCTCCTTTTTTAAAAAGATCACCGATGGCGAACATACTATATTCATATTGTTTGAAAACTAAGTAGCTGATCTTGATAAATGAAGATGGCGTCCTTATCAAAAAGATAATTAACAGTAGAACATTAATAATGTTTAAACATTATATATTAATAATTTATATTGTTTAACTTATAATTAAAATGTGTGATGGTCTAATTTAAAAAAAAATAATTTAATTTCTATACATTAAATAAATATTTGCACACTACAATGTGCTAGAATCATTATAACAACTTTTTAACACACAAATTCCGCAAATAAATACATATTTTTTCTTATATATTTTAAAATTTTAGCAAATAAAAAAACGTTAAATGGGTATGCCATTTATACATTAATAATAATACAAAAACGGCAGTTCTTAGTATAACTTGAAATTTGTCTGCATTTCTGTTCTATATAATCATCAAAGCTAATTAACAAGCTCAAGATTCCAACTTTAAGGTTCCAACAATGCATGCTTTTCGTATTTCTGCGTCTCTGATTGCGTTTCTTACCATCTTAAACGTAACCTGGCGTAAGGGGCCGCCCTCCTTATCTGGTTTTTCCAATTTTCGTAGTCTTGAGTATCCTCCAAAAACGATATCTTTTGCATCTAAACTACTAGCTTAGAATAAATAAAAGGCAATAGGGTCGGTAGGGAAATTCATCGTTAGAAAAATCTCATTATTTTTATTATATTGGAAGGCAACCAAGCTGAAGGATTTCCTGATAGTAAGAAAATCACGCCGCCCAGAGACACCAAAGGTGGTAATGGTGCGTTGCCAACCAGAGGCCGGATGGTAGGCCTCGAGCAAAAGTAAGTTTACCGGCTACCTTACCCTCCGAACCGGAACACGTCAACGGCAAGCACTAACGTTATGGCGACAGGAATAAATAAGGCGGTGGTACCAATCCGCGCGAGTTGCTGCAAAACTCTACCTCATATTTTTAAAGTATCATATCACCTCTGTAGTCTGTCGGTCCGGTCTAGGATATGGCTTCATGACGCCCTCGGATCCTCGGATCAGGTAACAAAGAGAAACTGTGTGTTTTCAATGTTTTCATGAAAACAATATTGCCTGAGTTTGGATGTGTGCCCGGTTGACAATAGGCTTGCCATTTATCACATTATGGAACTTAGTGTTTTTGCCCTTTGGCTAGTCTCTTCTCTATCTCTTCGGAGATATAAGCGTGAAGATATTTAATATTTATAATTTCCCCCTTATTGTATGTTACTGTGGCAGCGTAAGCTTTTACTTTATCAAGTATAGCAAAAAATATAGAAATTCAGTCTCTTTCTGACAAGCCTTAACCAGGACCAACTTTTTACCTATCGAAGCACGAATCACCAGACCCATTTACATACAAATATGTCCATTTCGGGAAACGCAAATTGTTTAAGCCGGATATGAGACACGACCACGGACACAGACAGGCTTGAAATTACAATATGGAATGGATTTTAGGTTCAAGCCACTTTTTAAAATAAAATATTTTGTTAGATACCAAGATTTTCCAAATTTTGGTCTTGTAAGAGCGATATAGTACAGTGCTACAAATTACCCGGTTAGGGATTCACCCGTCATGTAGGTGTCATGTTGCGGTCCTAAGAGTGAGGTAGCTGGTAGACTTACACAATAGCTATTACATCCCGACAACAGGACAGAAACGTTCCTATAACATCTATGATGTCTTGTTGTATGCTTGGTCGTACCTACCCTTCACATAAAATACGTATTTTTGTTTAATATGACAACATGATACTGACAACAAATTCTTGCGCGTTTACTCTGTTCAAACTATAATTAACCGCAATATTGCATTTTTTTAGTCCTGTCAAATCAATAAACGCTTAGTAAATATCAGTTTACGGAGCTTATAATCGACTTAACTTATAAAATTATATAGATAAGAACTCAACTCTTTCTTTTGCTATCGTTCATGGATGTATAGTAGTACTATTTAAATTATGAGCTTCGGCTATATTTGTCAAGCTTCGGAAATCCGAATGTGTTTTAAAAATATCTATACACAGAGTTGTTATTACATAATTAATCATTTCGCTTAAATTTAGATAAGATAAAGTTTGCTGGGTCAGCTAGTAGAAGAATAAAGTGTAAAGCCGAAGTTCATAGTTAAAATAGTAGTAGGTACTATACCCGATTTTAATACTGATATCTCAATGACAGCACTTACTGTAAAAACAATATTTTTGTAGCCGTGTAACGATACATTAAAAATAAAAATGTGTATGAGAAAAATATTTTTATTGCACATTTTTGCATGAAACTTTGAATTAATGTCTTTTAGTACAAATGATGAAACACGTATTTCAGGGTTTGTCGAAATTTACCCCCATAGGGCGTTAAAAGGGGTGGCTAAGTTTGTCTGGGAAATTTAGCTCTATTGAAATATTTTGCGTGACACTGAAATAATGCTCTGCAATACAAATTACGAGATCTAAGCGTTTTTTGAAAATCAACACCTATTGTTGGCAATCATGAATGTATCCAGTGTATTATCTGTCTTATTATACTAAATT
>NJDD01004375.1:9423-34387 GCA_002245505.1 Calephelis nemesis
ATCACTACCCGAGAAAAATGCTGCACAGCCCTCTAGTGGTCTCGCTGGTAATTACCGATATTTTAACCAGTGCTCGACTCTTATGAGCTACCTAGAAGAAAGGCTGATAATCTATACTGCTCAGTGGACTCAGAGTAATACGGGGGACAATTATAACCAATATAATTATAATATTATTTATATGGGATAATAGTGAAAAGAAGCATACGGCTCGCCTGATGTAAGAAACTGTCCTGGCCTATAAGTCACGTGTCTTGTGACCTGGTTTTAGGGTTAGTGTGGAAGTCAAAAAGTCACTATCCTTTCAGGACCAGTACACGACAGTTCGCAACAGTATATTTATAATGTCATAAGTAGTAGGTAAATCAACCGATCGAGAGATAATTCTATATCTAAGAGACAGTCAAAACTAGAGAAAAAGTGGAATTGAAAGAAAGTGTTGTTGTAAAAATGAAAAAAAGGCAATGTTTGCGTTAATCGTTTTTATAATTAATAGCGAATAAACATACAGCTCTCCTGGTGGCAAGAGATAACCGCAACATATGCTACGGTTATCTATGTAGAGATAGATTTCGTAGCGGCGTTGCTATCTTGTGGTCGATTTGTTAAGCCAATCGTCGCGTCCACAGGCTACCATACTGGATCGCTTTCCGGATCAGTTACTCGGTTTTAAAATGGTACTATTTCTAAAGTGGTCTTATTAATAATGACTCATTTCAACTTTGCTGGCTACTGGGGAAGGCAGATAGTTTTTCTTCACAGGGGACCAACGCGAATAGAACCTTTTGTGATCCTGCGCCACAACCGTACGTGTGTGTGTGTGTGTGTGTGTGTATTTATGGAGACCTGTTCAGGCATTCAAGGTCATCACATCGAAACCGGAATAGAAAATAAGCACACTATGTGTGTTTACTTCATTTTAATTAATTATAAGTCAGACCTAACCATCGAAACACGTATGCGAGTAAAAATAAGCTGGTTTGATAGTGTAGAAGTCGTAACCCTGGAATATCTGATGGTAAATGAACCGAGCTTAGATTCATTCCATTCACCTTAACCTATTCATAATTTCTTATCACGAGGAATCGATGCTAAGAACCTGCCACATGAACTGGAACATGACTGATGGATGTTACAACAAACCAGATATACAATTCGAATGTCTATAAATGTAGGTATGGAGACCCATGGAGACCTAGGTTACCTTTTCATAATCGAATTGCTCGAGTTTTTCCGAAAGTTTTGTATGAAGAGTAATGAGTGTGGAGGAAGTTAGGCTAGTCAAGTTTAGCACTCGATACTTTCCTACTACGTGAGAGATTTCAGCACGATCATGGGTATATATGTATATGTTTTTATATATTTCTTCGGTATAGTCACAGTTTGTCACTAAATATGTATAAATATAATGCTAAATCCATATAAACATATTTTTATGCCTTGGTCTAGATAGGATAGCCGATAGACTATTTGTCTCACTGATACCTGAGCATAGGTGGAATGCGTCATTACAAACAATCAGCAAATTATCTGTAGGAATCTACCATGTTACCCATTTAATGCTGCCATAACGACAGTACATACCATTTTCTGGTCTAGACTTGCTCAATAGGCCAGATATCCTGGCCATTGGACAACACTTAAAACACTTATAGTACCAGTAGAAAATGATTTTCTCTCAACATCATGAAATTATTTTCAGTCAGATCACAGATGTTATATATGTGTTTATGTAAATATATTATAGACGAGATATTTAGACAAATTACTTCATACAATAAGTAGTATGTTAATTGAGAATATTATCCACAATTCTGAAACATACATAAATTTTATGAGTCTGCTTTAAATCTGTGCTCTAATTTCATATAAATAAACCAACACAAACGACTCCAACATCAAAGTACAAATAGACATATAATATTCAACATGTTGATCTTTCCGATTGGCTTAGCTCGGTAAACTATTGGTAAACTAACACAAATTTCAAACTTATAGTTTCATACGTAGGTCTGAACTTTATTATTGATGAAATGTTTTTGCTCGTACCAAAATTATTTGGCTTGAAGTAATTTTGTTAATATTTCAAAATTATATCAAAACTTTTGGTTCGGGTATTGATAATTTGTTTTTGTAAGGCGTTTTAACATTTTTATTTGTGTTTCTGTTAGAGTAATTACTGCGATAAAAAAATTAATTTGAGTATCTCTTTGTAATAATAAAATAATTGATTTTACTAAATAGATATGAATTTATCAAAATAACATAAGATGCACGGAGGCAGATGGTCTTTGCTATTCGAAAAGAATAGTAAAAACCATTTTTAATCTTTAGTAATACTAATATTGTAAATACGAAAGTCAATGCGAATGTCTGCCTGTTAAATTTTCACAGCTAAACCAATAAACTGATTTAATGAAAGGTATGCATACAGTTTTTAACCCGAATTAGAACACAAGCTACGGTATATTAAAAAAATCAACCCCTAAACGACAACAACGGGGGATGAAAGTTTGTATGACAATCTATTCCATACTGACAGATTCAAGGGTCTTACTTATTATTAGGTACAAACTAGCTAATAATATGTAAGATTCAGTGTAATAATCCAGTACTGTTCTCGAATAAATGTTTATCAATAGTTTATGAGCCAAACTCTGTCTAAAGACATATTGACAGTTTTTGACAGAAATAAAGCTACAAACACTAATGTAAGGATTACAAGGTTGGATTTTTTATTCTCTCCCTTATCGACAGCAGTTTAAAGATCAAAGAACTCCGTTTAAGTGAAATCTTATTGTAATGTAAATTTCAATAAATGCTGTTGACTTGAAGATTACATTAAATTTGCCTTCATTGAAAAGGTTTTTGACTCGGTATTAAAATACTATTTTTAAATGTTGTGTTCTCTAAACATATGTAGCTTGTAATCACAACATTTTACTTAAATTTCGTATCTTTTTTAACATTACATGTAAGCATATTTATACTAAAATCTAAATAACTTGAATAAAGCTTACATTATATTAATCAGATAAATTCTACCGAGGTAGGGAGTTTTAAACCTTTGCCATTCGAATAATAAAAGAAAAATTAAACGTATTTGTAATTTTTTTTCTCGTTAGTTAGTGTTATGTAGAGAAATAAAAAAATACGAAAAGATTTTGCAATTATTATACAAACATCGTGCAGTTTTCGTCAATGTTTATTGTTGTTTAGTTATCACAAGTTACATGATAAACATGCGTACTTTAATACAATGGGTTCATGAGGCTATACTAGGCACATACATATAAATCACTTAATGGATATGTAGAGAATATCAAGTGCCAATATCAGCATTCTGCAGACTTGCCTAGCTTTCACTATATTTGTTACTCTTTTCATTCAAACACACCAGATGTAGAGACTCTGCACTACCCTTGGATAAAACTCGTGGTATTTGGGCATAGAATGTCAACCTAAGTCTCTTCCGATACCTACTTATGTCCACGTTCTAATTATTTATCATCTTTGCCAGTCTTTCATTTGTTATTACTTCCACAGGACGGAACCAACGGACCACGCCTCACCAACATTCATCGACATTCGCATTGCATGACAAAATAGTCAATCTTTCTCAGTGAATTAATCAATTTAAAACAGGGTCAGAGCCATTAAGATTCACTAGCTTGCTATGACTTTTATTAAAACTGTGTTTATAATATCAATAAAAACTTTTTATTGTATAAGAATTCATAACAGTTCAGAAAAAAATATTTTTATGAGATTTGATAATGCTGATAGTTTTTTGGACTAAGAATGGATCTAACGTTTGAGGTGTCGTACATACACCCGCTACGTTTTCTAAATTTTACTATTCAAGAAATCTCTTTAGCCGTGATGTGAATGAGCGAAATGAATATATCTCTGCGTATTGTTTTTAATTTTTTCTCGCAAGTAGCACGAATAACTAATGACGTTAGGCGTGTACTAACCTAACCTCGAGTGTAGAACAGTGAGGTGGTCAAAAGATTAATTTGAAATTACATCAACGACATAAAACATGTTCTAATTTCCGTTTGGTTTGGGCATTGGGTTATATGTAATGAAGTTATCTTAAAACAATAATAGGTTTGCAATACAATTTTTGAATCAAGAAATTTTGGAACGTTAAGTGTTGGAATTGAGAAAATGGCGCAAGATAAATGGATACATTTTAATTGTTTTTTTTTCCATGCTGCAAGTTCTTTTGTTATGTTAATAGAGATGCGGATTTTCCCCCTTTCGTTGCATATTAATTGTGTTTACATCTCTTAGTATCACTTAGCATCTAAATTATAGTCTTTGTGTATGTTTAAAACGTAAAAGAATATGAATGACTTCTTTAACTCAGCAAGGTTTAACTCACTTTATGAATGTAAAATCTTATTATACATTCAAAATACACTCTTTTATATTACACTCGTATGACAGAAAGCTTGGTACAATATACCTAATATAATTAGATGGAATATTAAGAGTGAGTGCACTTAACCTCATAATAAACCACCCACTTCATGGCCCGCTAAAAATTGCAAGTTTTCAATGAATTCAAAACTACGGAGACGATTATGATGATAATAACAATAAATGTCTTGTGATTGGAGTGTGCACAAATACATAGTACTAGTTTGATTCCTCAGCGCAGTTTGGTAATATACTGAACCCGTCGTGTGCGAGTGTGGTAGATATTCAATAGATTGTACAGAGTAGGTACTTACTTAAATTTTCTTTAAAGTACTGAAAATGTGTTCCTTTACCTGACAGTGACTATCTAAATAACACAAAACTGTATATTACCTTGAATTTAAGTAGAATAAAGTATTTTTAAATATATTTAGTTCCGCTTAGATGTCATGATAATATGTAGGTACCTTAGTAAGTATGTTTTATACAGACTTTTTGTCGTGTGTTAAAAAAAAGGTGTTTTTGTTTTAAAGGTTCAGAAAACCTGAACTTGGTACATTTGGTTTTAGTATGTATTAAATAATAGTCACTCAATGATCCATAAGTGCAGTAAATATTATTAATTAAAATATAAATAAACACGCAAAATTCAATGAAATTCGGATATTAAATAGCACAATAGCTCAGTACCTACTTGTAATTTTTTTTCATAAAAAATGACATATTTTAAATGTAGAAATTAGGTAGAAAATATTGACTACTTAAAAGTTGCAAAAAAACTAAGCAGTGACCGGAAAACGCAACTTATTGAATCGTCAAGAAGGACCAACTAATTTAGTCGATATTTTTAAAACTGTTTGTGTTTCGGACACGTCATATTATGGTCCCTCCATCTTGACGTCGAGATAGAGGGACCAACATTTATTGATTAAAAACATATTTATGATGAGGTATTAATTTTTTAACAAAGGTAGCAAATAGTAAAATTTAGGTAGAATTTTTTGATGCATGTTTTATTAAAATCCGAGACTTTGTCCCTTCATCTTGATGCTCGCTAATGGCTGGCCCATTTTTAACGTCAAGGCATCAGTTGTCACCTTTATCGCTTTATATTATATATACAGTTTACGTAAGATTCCGGCTATATGGTTATGATGCACCAGTCACGTCTATTTTGCATAAAGATGACAGCAGTTTCTTAGTATTAGGCAAGGCGTGATAATTTAATGTTTTATAACCTAAAATAAAAAATAATATTTCTTTTCCACAAAAATAAAAAAAGTAATAATCAGTACATTTAAATAAATTTACTGTATTTATAATAATATCGTTTCTATATTTCCGTACAGAATTATTCCAAACAAGTGGGGATTACCTTATTCACACACCAGAAAAAAAAATTACAAAATCGATAACAATCTCTTTTAATTTATACTTGATATTTCTACCGAATGTGCTGAATTCGTTACAAAAGTCACAGATTGTATAAATTATCAAGAGGGTTGGCGTAACTGTTCCTGATTTCACGCGCTTTCTTTAATTAAAATCTGTTATATTGGATGTTTATTTAGGCTTTAGTTGGGTGCTAGTAGACAGTTAACGTACTAGAGACCATATTTTAAAGATTACGTTAATGTTTATCAACATCTAAATTTGTTGTTAGACTAAAACAAATTAAATTTTCATAAATGTTTAAATTTATCTAAAAAATTATTAATCAGATTAATTTCCGGGTGGTAAGTATTCCAATATACGGAATATTAGGTAAAGCGAATCTACAACTTAATGTATAATATTTAGATAACATACATACTCGTCATTACTTCGTATTTATTATTGTTTAGTGTCCACAATCATCGCTCTTATAACACTATTAGATATTTTGGTTTTTATTGGGTTTTGGAGATTTTTGACACCCCAGTCGGATAATACCCAAACAATTAAATCTTTAATATATTGATATACCAGAACTCACCTTATCAATACAAATCAAAATCTCGCCTACGTAATTTAGTAGTTCGGTGTTGAAGTTGACTATGCAATATCCTGTGTTCGACTCCCAGACTGTAAAACTCCACATGTGGTTTTCAGACACTAAAAAAAAATCAATAATCCTTGTTTGTCAGGAGGGACCTACGTCTAATACAAAAATGAAAAATAATGTAAATCTCTTTTCCTCTTGGTAATCGCAATATACGCGAACGGATAGGCTCGTTTTAATAATGAAATTTTTCATTTTACTTATTTTCAGAAGACAGTATCATAGTAAAGATGGTAATGAAGAGAAAAGAAGAAGAAAGTAATGTCTGGTTGTGTCTTTTCGGAGATATGTATGGGCGTCAATATACTTTTTTATTCGGAATTATCAAAAATGTTTTTGGCATTTTTAATATTTTTTTAATATTTGATTGAATTTTTAATGTTTGATGTTTAACTTATGTTTAACTTTTTAATGTTTTTTAATGTTTGATAAAGCTAGTTTTAGCTTTCGAATCGAGGACGTGGAAGTTTCATGCTAGAGTTATTGCAATAAAAATTTAAAACTATGTTTGGGTTGTAGTTATATATATACGTTGTAGAGTAATATTACAACGTACCTACTATATTAAGAATGCTACTACTATACTGCTACTACTACTATAATACTAATACTATACTTTACTGCTCAAACGACTTTGGTACGATAATATCATTAAAATCTCACTCCAATGTAGCTGTAACCTTTTATTCTGCAGCCATATTTTTATAACA
Organism: Calephelis nemesis; assembly: GCA_002245505.1. Taxonomy (NCBI): domain Eukaryota; kingdom Metazoa; phylum Arthropoda; class Insecta; order Lepidoptera; family Riodinidae; genus Calephelis; species Calephelis nemesis. The sequence continues at coordinate 16,603 of NJDD01004375.1, forward strand.
GCATCACAAACATAACGTAAATATATAAATTGTTAGCCGATAACATATAAAACCAATTTTACTGTTCGGACCAGTCATAGTTTACGAGGGACCCTATTTATAACTGACATGAATTCGACTCTGGATATATTTTAGTGTTTTTTTTTCGCAGACTACTGCTGTTATGCTTTTTATAAGTAAGAATCAAAATAAAACAATAAATCTCCGTGTATAAACGACCTCTTGTATTTTTTATTGTTTGTTTTCTTACCATCTTCCCGAAGGTCAAGTTTAATTAATTTGGTAAAGTAAATAATTTATGAACCTATTTGATATTTTTCTTCGCTGATGCTAGGTACATTTTTTTATATAATACTTCTAAACAAAGAAACACTTGCACTGTTTTAGGTATATTTTACGTTTTTCTACGTTTTCTGTGCTTATACTGTGAGTATAAGATTTAATGTAACAGAAATTTAAATAATTTTGGTTATATAATTAGAAAAAACTTTTGAATAAACACATAATTAAGTGAATATTTTCTTAGTAAATATAGTTTAACAAATTAAGTGATATTTAGATATAGCATCTGTTTATATTGCTAAGTGTTAAGTAGGTGGAAATATAAGCCGGGTCATAAGGTAACAAATTCAGCATAAATTTGTATAAATTAGTAATTTTGAAAAATCTTTCCCTTAAGAATGGTAAGGGTATTACGAATTTCAATGAATTAAGCTGTTTATGGAATGTTCGCGAAAATAAATTCAAAAAATGTTCTCTTAACAAGCTTATACCGCAATGTACATGTATGTCTGTTCGAGTGGAATCTTGCAAGTTGAATTTGATCCAAATCCCAGCTACTGATTAAGCTGTGATGCATGTACGCACTGAAGAAAAACTCGAATCAATAAAAGCTGATCACAAAAAACATAAATAAACATTTATAAAATTTGCTGTTAAAATCAGGTACTTAATGTAGCTGGTAAATTACTACCAATTAGAGTAATCCTATAGGTGTTTAAAATGTTCGAATTACACTAAGTTGATTTTACCTACCTAATTTATATATTATTTAAATCCTGATGACGGCTGCTTGAAATTAAAAATTTTGAAATAATATTTGTTTTTAAAATTTCTTGTGTGAAATTCGTCAGGACAAAAAAATCTGAATTTGTTTTAATGATAATTTTTAGATTTAAGTCTAAATTCTTTTAGCAAAACAATATAATACAAAACATTACATATTTTAACGTATACATATACGGTAAGACTGTTTAAGGTGACTATAGATTTAAAATATTTTAGGAAAAAATATTTAGTCATGCTGCTTTTGTGTTATACTTACAACAATCTACATTATCGTATTCAAAACCATTTGTCTATCAAACACAGAAATAAGACATTGAACTTAATTTAAAAGTCTTTGATTTTGAAACCTCAGTAAATTTCCTTAAGCTCACATCCCTGAAGAAATAGGGAGAAGCACAACAGGGCACAAAGATACCAAGTCCCACAATTTGATAAGTGAGTTAGAGATAAGTCTATCGCCAACCTGGCACTCATTCAGTTCTGGCCAAATTTTTTTTATTAAAAATTCACGTTTTTCTTATGTTTAACGATCCGTGAATCGAAACCGGGACCTCGTGAAGTCAAGTCTGACACCTTGACCGCTAGATGCGATGTCATTAAACTTAATTTTTAATTTTAAGAGTTTTGAGACAGGAAAGCAATTGTTAGGCCAGTTATCGATAAAATAAAATAAAATTTTGTCGGCTTGTATAAAACTTTATCAGTTAAAGCTCTGAGTATAATCTAACATGAAAATAATATTCAATTTTGTCTTTTCTTACTAAACTTAGCTTTAAATCTTATTACTTTTCAAAGGCCCAATGTAATAAACGTTATCACCAAACGGAGCTGCGTGTGTGTGTTCGAGTATCCACTGGTTAGAACGTAACACATTGCCGCAGGTTTATTCACTCGAGAGCCATTGGGATCTCGCTCGGCTGAAATATCTGTCACAAAACCGTGATAAAAAGCGGTCCGCGACGGAACCAGGTGACTGGAATTATGCTGTGACATATATCTGATTTAACAAGCTATGGGGCTGACATCTCTAGAGTGGGTGTAACTAATGTGGAAAAGCTCCCCGTTTTGACATGACCAATCCGTTTTTCAAAACATCTGTATGCAAAACCATAATTTTTCGTTTTTGTAATAACGAAAAATTTGCTGCATTTAGCTCTGATATCCGTAATAATATACCCAGATAAGAAAATTCAGGTATCTATGTTCATACAGAAATGCCTGGACAGAATCCGAACGAGAATCAAAACCGAGCTATGCTGTTGTTTGGTGGAGTTAAAAATTCACTTGCGTATGTATTTAAATAGTTTGCGTCATGAAGTTGAAAGAAAAACAAGCAGACGGATTTTTCATAAGAAATATGCATTGACATTAGACATCTTAAGTGTTAATTATGTGTTTGCATATGAGGCTACAGTGTTACGCCTCTTGCGTTCACGTTAAGTTTACTGTTTAAGTTTGAGTTACTCATACCCCTTGATCTGAAAATGATATTTTTGAAAATGTTTGCGTTAGAAATGTGTATACAGTGTAAGCCAGTATCACTTTAAAAAATCTATAGCTTACGACAAGTGATAACTTGTGCTTGGCCATTTTCGTAGTTGGATTTCAATTGTTTAACTTTGGGGTTTATTAATTACCAACATTTACAATATTACTTTCGCAAGCGTTCTACACACTTTTCATGATGAGGATCACGATCAAATGATTTATTTGAAGATATTAAATAAGAATGCTAAATATCTTAAAACTTGAAAATAATGATAAAATTTTATATTTATATTAATTTTATATAGATTATTACTGATTTAATGATTGATGATAACACACGACTGGTTAAATGATTTGATTAATTGATAGATTGATTGTTTGAACGATGATTTTATAATATTTTGATAGTGAGTCCGCCTGACGCGAGAGTCTGATGCGAACTAATGATGTTTTTGGTAATGATGCGAGCTGCAGCTTACAGCCGCAAAAGTGAAAATCTGATGAAGCTTCACTTTGCTTAAGCATAGGATGAATGTACGTGCCGAGCTCGTACAGAGCCCATGTACCCGAGCTGTGGTCATCCAATAAAAACTTTAATCTAGATTTGTTTCTGTTTATGGTGCCACTGTCGTTTTTTCGTTCTACGCAATTACATCAACTTTAGCGGGCAACGGTACAGTCCTTAATTTCCCAGTAAACTTCGAAATAGAGGACAATGAAATAAAAATAAACAAACGCTTTTGAAAAGAATACAATAACAAAAACATATAAATTAATAATTTGAATAATGTATTATACACAATATCGGTTGGAGTTCTATATAAAAAGGCGAGTTCTCGTACTTGCTGACATTATGTAATTGAACACTTTCTTTGCACGACTAGCAATAAAAATCATTTTTTATTTACTGCTCTTGAAGGTTTAACGGGTAATCTGCTCATTCGTTATTTATGTAATTTAAATAAAGTGCAACAAAATCGCCTTCAACTATAACACTAGCCACGTCATTTTTTTATATAATATGCGTAATGATTTTGAGACAATTATGTTATACTATGTTAATTTTAACTTGATCTGACTACGTCCTAGTTTTTTAATTATACTTAATAATGCATAGTTTTTGTCTATGTTGACGACATCATTAACAGTGGTTAAATTATTGTAAAATTGACAAACTGGTTAAAGAGTGGTATGCAGAAACTTTCCCAGGGCCTCTATCTTGTTCCGGTCTGGAGGGTAGGGTAGCCGGTACACTTGAACGATAGGCCTTACATCCCGGCCACAAGACAGCGACGTGGCTATAAAGTCTATGGTGCCTAAGAGAGCGCGAGAGAGGAGACCTATGCGCTTGTTCGCTGATCTCACAGATAAAAAAATAATAAAATAATTAATTTGTTTAAGTAAGTAAGGAAGCAACTAGTCAGGCCATACTAAATATCCTATCTGGAAACCGTGACCTACCTTTATAAAAAGAACCATGAAATTAGTAGGTATAAGAGATCATTAGTTATTTTTTTTTGCCTTTGATGTTACTAACTATGAAGGTAGAATATTACCTAGAACTGAAATACAAACGAACAAAAATATTAATGTTACCATTATCTAATGAGTTAGAGATTTATGGCCATCTCAACTGTAACTTTTGCCACGTTTTATTTATCGCTTACGTACTGGCAACATTTGCGTGTCTTTGATTAAATTTATTTCCAGCTTTGCTGAAGAAGCATTATTTATGTATTGAACAAGGGGCAAGACGTAATTAATTTACAATTGCTTTCTAATTTCATTTTCTCTTTTCTTATAAATAAGGCTTTCATTCGTTTTCGTGACGAATTTAGTGGATTTTATCAACATCTGTTATTGATTGATTGCGCGCAGAATGAGTCTACCCACGAGTGAGTTGCTAAAGTACCTTCATGTTTTAAGATATTTTATTGAATCAAGCGTTACTTTGCGGAAATTCATTATACCAGATGTAAAATAAGCCTTTATTTTGCTAATTCCGCATAAAAATATTATAAAAGTTTACGCGGCATTAGCAAAATAAAGGCTTATTTTACATCTATTCATGTTTTAAAAAAATCAGCTACCAGTAATTATTTTTATTTAGCTTAAACGGCTATCATAAGACCTTATAGTTCATCAGTTGTTCAACATTTTTGAATTTTCCCTGCAACGTTCCTTTTTTTTAATTAGTTGTTGTATTTATATGATATTATTGTATTTTCTCGGCAGGAAAAATAGAAAAATAGTTATGCTGAATGAGTTTGTACCTATTACATACGTTAGGTTTTAGGTATATTTCACAAACAAATGAATGTTGAATGTTTGCCGTCTAACCCCTGCACTAACTAAGCACGGGGCTAGGTTCGATTATCGATGAATTTTGTGTAATAAACATTCAGCCGACGTATGACTGGATCTGGATGTTAAATTATTTATATGAGAGATGCTGTCATTCTACCCAGATAAAATGTAAGCTGATTGATTAGTATTATTTGTTTGACTAGTTAAATAAACCGAAAAGCAATCAATATAATGCGTTATATTAACAAGTTGGAAAGATTATCTATAAATCCGAAATTTAAATATTAAAATTTCATTTGCGGTTATAAATTTCCTTGAATTAATAACGTTTTGGCTCCGAAACAAGTTACAAAATGGCAGCTAGCAAGCACTTAAGGTCTCGATGCCTCAGTTTGTAGTATTAAGACCATAAGACAACTTTAAGACGTTCCGGGCCCCGTTTGTTAGCTAAGTGCACAAACTTACGGAGGCCAGCTACTACTTAGGTATTTACTTATGTAATTAGTTTAAACTTATAACATGTAAGAAGATTTGGGGAATGCAATGTTTGTAATTCTAATTCAAAACTTAAAACACTTATTGTTGTACTCTGACAAAGCGAGTAGAGTACAGTTTTACTTTTTTCATCGGTACTTGGTGGTATTTTCATTTGTATTAATACTTTTTATATATCAATCGTACTTATTTACATCACTCAGTGTATTGTTTAGGCTTTGGGTCCCTGGAAAGGTTTCCCTTACCACATAACAAATTAAGTTCTCCTTCAACAAGCGATTTCAAAAGTTTTATTGTTTCTATTATAACTGAATTTATAATCTTTTTCTTTCTTTCTTTAGGTTTTGGCCTTCACGTTAGTATTTAGCCATTAGTCAAGTAGAAATTTGCATCGAATTTTATATCAATGTCAATTAGTTATAGTTAGTTATCAGTCATAAGTACTCAAGAAGTCATGTCAGGCTCTTGGGTAAAGCGGTGGCTCATTACACAAGCTCTGTTATGAGATTTGGCGGCAACGAGGAAATACACGATACGCTAATTTCTTCATGATTATTTCATTTGTGCTCTTTCACTGAACAAAATTGTACAAAATGCCACCAAAATTGACTAATTTCACTCAATATTAACACGAAATTTAATAATTATGAAAACTTCGACCATCTTTTCTCTCGATGGCGCCAATACTCGAATTTATAATCAATGACGTATTTTCAAAATGAAGTGTCTTCAAAACACATTTCTCGATATAACAATACATAGGTACTAAGTTTTAGTACTTGATTTTTTCAGGCACCTACTTATTTTTTTTTGTTTAGGTGACTAAAAGTGGGCAGCACACGTTTCTAAAATTTCATGGTTTTTTGTGTGCCTGTACTCCGACCGTGATTCACGCCCAATTTTATGAACCGATTAAAAAAAATGGCGTGTTTTACTTAATGTTCCAAGAAAGGTTATAATATGATACTTTTTGGCTGGCTGAAGAAGTTCTGGGGGAAGAGAGATAAAAGTCAAAATGGAAATCATTCATGGAATGGAATCATTAATTTTGTAGTTTTAAAATTACAGACATAACAACACTCAGTATGAAGTGACCAAGTAGCTCGAAATCTGGAGTATAGATAAAACTTTTGATGTACAGGTTATTCTATAATATATATACACATTTTCACGCCATACCAAAAAAAATTTAGGCAGATAGCATCAAAAATTTCATGCATACTCGTATGTTTGAAAATTTCATCGCATGTTTCATTTTTTTTAATATACGTTTTCGAAGAAATGATTTAGAGCTCAAGCTGTCAAATCAGCTCACAGCTTTTGGTATATTTTTTCCATTAAATCGTTAGCACTTTTCGCTTGACACTCAGTAACAAAAGCGGACAAATGGGGCGAGAATTTGTATTGTGTTCGTATTAAGTGGGAGCAGACGACGACATTGTCGTTTGTAGGTACATACTACACAGATGTATGACCAAATTTTGGGGCAGGGTGACAAATGACAACAAAATTTTTGCTGTTCTTATCCAGAAATTACGTTTTATTTTAGTTTTTATTGTAATATCTATGTTACTAACGCAGAAGTCATAAGTATGTGTTAGAGTGCTATACAGAAACTCGCCCTGATTGATTCCTCAACGTCTCCTATTTCTGACGGCATGGCGTCAGTGCTCGCAATTATCGCGCGTATGGAAAGGTAGAGTAACCGGCAGACTTGCACATGTAGATGTATACACCAAGAGAATCGTTTTAAAATATAAAAATATTTGTAGGAAAATTGCAAAATAATCTAATTTCACTAAAAAGGAACAACTTCGTCATCCCTTTTTGTACGCGAGTAAGAGTTCATAATATTCCTGTCATAGTGCGTGCTATTTAAATAGAAGAAAATATAAAGGAAATTACGGTGTCATGTCTTGTGATGATACAAAATTGTTACAATCCTAATAAGTACACATTTTATAGGTAAAACTTGTTAAATAGGTAAGTTTAACCAACTTGCGTTTCGTAAAATACATTTTCTACTTAAGACTTTTTATGAATACTTTGTATTAAGTTTAATCATTAACGCAATCATTAGCGACCTTTGTCCAGTGCGCACATCCGAGTTCTATAAATTTTTCAATATTCTATTTATGTTTAATAAATTATTTCCTAGATCACTACATTTGGCAATTAAAAGCGGGAAAGCAAGTTGTTGAAGTGGACTCGACAAACTTTAAGGACGCAATTAAACAAGACCGTTATATTTAGAGGACAATAAATATTAAACTATACTTTTAATGCAACTTTTTACTTTAACACTAAATCTTATATCCTTTCCTAGTTTTTTTTATAAGATAGCAACTAAGCAATTAGCTTTTAATAGAAAGAGACAACCATTGTCTATTACATAATTTGTTTTCCCCGTGTTGGTCTTGTGTCGTAAAATCATAGACAACGTCTCTTTATAAAGCAGCTATTGAAGGCGAGCGTAGTTTTCATAACATTATATAATTTACATTACATCATTATCAACAAGATCACAGGTGGTCAAGTGATGTGCAGCCTCTAGTCTGGGTAGGAATCCACTAACTTATCTTTTCGAACCGATGTGCCCATATAATGTACTGGTGGGAAAGCTTGGGAAGCTAGAATAGCACAATACGCTGAACATTCTAGCCACAGGATAGTGATGCACCTATAAGACGTATGATGTCAATATTCTGCGGTTGTCCCTAACCATAAAGAGAGATGTATGCTTGATTGCTGTCTCAAGTCGTATAAAAAGTTGTACTTTCCTATCTGTTTGGCGGAATAATAATGCCACTTAGGTATATAATTTTAACAGTCATCTTATGTTCTAACCGGAACATGATTAGTAATGACATTGCTGTTTCCGCCGTCACGTAGGAATCTACCATCTATTAGTCACTATGGTAGTGATACATAAATCCATTAATTCACGAATACAATATCTTAATAATCACAACATAAACTTTGATATTGTTTATATTATAATAGATAAGCGTAAAGAAAGTACGCTAATTTACTTATAATTTGTTAATTTATCGATATCGACAACGTACGTGGTCTTTTAACTATCCTTTTTTTAACTCATACATAAACAATTTACACACACGCAGGCATTTTTTTGATCTCGCTTTTTATTTGACTTTGTTTATCCAGTACATCCTAAATCTATGGAGTCATCAAATAAACCAATATGACGTTATGTGTAAAGCTGGCTGCACACATTGTTATTTCTCTAGTTCTTATTGTATTTGTCAAAATATTTGAGTGATGGACAAATAGGCATAGCACCGTCCATACATGGAGGCAAATACTAAATTTGAGATAGAGAGAGAGCGAGAACAATTAGTGGGCTTTATTTGCAGTTGGATTTTATTAATTAAACGTAATTTAAAATATTATTATATGCATTGTATTCTGTAGTTATTGTCTGTTTGGATATGGCAATAGTCATGGCAAATAAGCCCTCAAGAGATGAAGGTTATTTGTCAAATAATAAAAATACGCAATTACGAATTGCCACGTGTGATGCTGATCTAAGCTTTAGAGAAACTCAATAATATTATAATTTGTAAATATAAGGCACTGACAACGGTTTAAGAGTACGTTTATTTATACTTTTGGGTGTTAGGTAAATGTTACAGCTACGTGATGTAATGCAGGTTCCGTCCGAACGATATATGAGCGGGAGCTCCAACATGTGTCCAGCGCCAACTGCGGGTACTATAATATTATATATGTTACCTAATATATTGCATTGCATGCCAATAACAATTAACTACCGCTAGAATAATTTACTACCGCTAATATTTAAATATATTTATAACCAACTCGCGAATAAATTTACAGAAGATACATAGAAACGTAAAACCTGAAACAAAGAAATAAAGTTAAAAACATAAAATGTGTGTTTTAGATAATTTCATAATATTGTGGGTTTTAGAGTCTTCGGTTAGTCGTTGCTACCCTGTTTGTGTCTCTGCCTACTTTTATAACAAAAACAAGGAAACCATTTGCATATGTTCATAGTAAAAAAAATGCCACGTACATACTATGTTCAGTGGAAGAAGCGCGAAATAGACCAGATAATTTTTGAAACTAAAAAAATTACAATATTTTGAAACCCATTAGAACCCATTAGGAGGGTAATATGATCAAAATAAAAGAAAAAATAAATTACAGTCGATCCCAGTTCGGAAAGTGGGAGGGGGAGAGTTTTTAAGGGCAAAAAATGGTTTATTTTGATTTCCGGCAAAACTGCAAGTTTTGCCGGAAAGAAGTTAAATAACAAACTTGTACGCAATAAAAAGACCTACAACTTTTTGTTTACAATTTTTTCACATAACCTCAAAATTAAGGTGAAAAATTCATTTTCATTTAAAATCTTCTTCGGGAATGACTTTTAACTAGTCGGTGGCAGTTGCATCCAATCAGTAGTTTTTGAGCGTAACGTAAACATATAGATACCTACCCACGGGGGACTATAGTATCACTATACCTATATGATATAGTGATTCCCATAAGTAGGTTTAACGAAAAAAAAAAACAATTTTACTTCCATTGTATGAAGTGTAACGTAATTTATTTTCCAATAAAAGTCATTGGGCGCTTCACAGGATACATTTAGCTACCAAGTTTTAACTTTTAAATTCAAACAATTTTACAAAAAAGTGGCTGTGACATTGTACAAAATCATAAATATATTAGTACTAGCTGTTACCCGCGGCTTCGCCCGCGTATTCGACTAATTTGATATTTAGCTCTCCAATACTACTCGTTAAAATTTTAAGATAAAATGTAGCCTATATCACTACCCAAAGTTTCATCTATTTTATTGTAAATATTAAAATCAATTCAGCAATTTTGCCGTCAAAACTGAACATACACTTTCTCTTTTCTAATTTCACCTCAGATAAATAGTAGGAATACGTTATTGTTTCCACGGTTTTATCAGCACTTCGGCAATTCCTGTGAAATTAAAATGTATAGCAAGTTATGGAAACCTCTAAAAGATTATTTTTTTCGAAATTTTAGAAATATACATATCGTCTCTGAGATCTAACCATCCGTCTTCGAAATGACTTCTTGAGATCTTGGGTTCGGTCTCCGGTCCGGGCAACAAAAAAAATAGAAATTGTGAAGATTCAATTTTTTACAAAAAATAACGTTGCCACTTTCCCAGGATTGGACAAGTGCCCGGTTGGCTACAGGATTGTCATCTACCACATTTGACTTAATGTCTTCGGCTAGTCGTGAGCGCTCTGGTTGTGCAGTTAGGCAGAACTAACCCTTCGGGGATATCTTAAGAAACTCACATTTAGAAATTATAGCAACAAAATTAAACTCTTCAGCTTTTCAATATTAGTACGAATAGATTCTGTGATAAATTTGACTTTGCACAGAAAAATGTGGCAGAACATCCTGGCATAATGATGTGTCTACCTACTCTTAACGACGTCATTTGAAAACAATTATTGCTTTTGCGCTAAAATCTTCGAGATTCATCAGAATTGCACAATAAAAGAGACTTTAGCTGCTCCGCTGGTTCACCAAGCAAAAGTACTAATACCTTACCATTAGCACAACCCTGCGTTTCATCTTTGAATTTTATGGGATCACAATGCTAATATTCTTAATCATTTTTCCAATTAAAATCAAAGAAGTATTTTTTACTGTAACGTGTGGTCATATTATATGAATTCTGCATTAACAAAAACATTCCTATTAAACCTTCTGAAAATGATTCTACTTTGAGCTTGACGCTGAGCGGTAGCAGATCTTCTCCCTTGCGTCTGTGTAAATATCTCCAAATCCCTTAAAGACACTTAACGGTCAGCCTATTCCGCAAGTCTGTTGAGTTCAGACTCAACAAACTTGCGGAATAGGCATGGCGTGACCATTCTCGAATGCTAGCAAGTGATCATAATCCACAAAAACACTATTCTTGCCAACATTTTTTAGAGTTTCCCTCGATTTCATCATCGGATCCTGACCTGGTGGACCATGGGACCACTTATATGGGATATTATGGGATATTTTCAAAAATGACGATTTTCCATAGGAACATTAATTACCTGTTTTTACCCCAATTTTCTCCCCCAATTGTCGCTATAAAAAGTAGCCTATGTTCTTTAATTCCTAATAAAGTGTCTAAATACAAAGTTTCACTGTTATATCTTCAAAAAACGATTTTCCATACGAACATTCTCTTTTTACCCATTCTCCCTCATTTTTTGTGATAAAAAGTAGCATATGTTCTTTCGTTCATAATAAAGTGTCTAAATACAAAGTTTCACTGTTACTGCTTTAAAAATGACGAACATATTTAAATGAACAGTCATCCCCTCTTTTTACCCATTCTCTCCAATTTTTTGCGACAAAAAGTAGCCTATGTTTTTTCGTTTATCATAAAGTGTCTAAATACAAAGCTTCACTATGTGTATCATAATTCTTTTGTGTGTTTTTCGTTAATGATAAACTGAAGTACGTGTTTCATTGTTATGGACTTATGGTAAAAGTTACTGTTAAATATTTTTCCTACGCAAAATTGTACCACCCCCGTTAACCCCCATAGGGGTTGATTTTCAAAAAACGCTTAGATTTGTATCTCATAATTTGTATTGAAGAGCATTATTTCAGTGTCACACAAAATATTTTAATAGAATTAAATTTCCCATACAAACTTAGCCACCCCCTTTAGCCCCCAATGGGGGTGAATTTCGAAAAACCCTGAAATACGTATTTCATAATTTGTACTAAAAAGCATTAATTCAAAGTTTCATGCAAAAATGTGTAATAAAAATATTTTTCTCATACAAAATTTGCAACCCTATTTAACCCTTTTAGGGGTTGAATTTCCAAAAAATAAAATGTCTATGTCCTTTTCATGAATGCAAACTATCTACATACCAAATTTCTGTAAAATCGGTTTAGCGGTTTAGGCGTGAAAAGGTTACAGACAGACAGACAGAAAGACAGATTTATTTTCGCATTTATAATATTAGTGTGGATTATCAATAAACATACTCTAATTATAGCTTGAAACTAATACAAAGCTTACTTTCCACAACACGGCTAACATGAAAAAAAAAACGTTTTATTACGGAGAGAAACAATATTCCATTAGAATAAACACTTTATTACAGTATTAATTACAAATTATTTACATTACTACTGCATCATACAAACTTTACTACACTAATTAAAATATGTAAACAATACGGACCTACTGTAATGGGAGATCATCAGCCAGAAAATGCTAACTATAGTGGTTCCAGCACCACTTTAATTAGCATTTTCTGGCTGTTGTTGTATTAGCTCACATCCACATTTACCATTTAATCATACGAACTATTACGTTACGTTTCAAACTTTTCCAATCTTTCCGTGAAGTGTATTTTAATAACACAAATTTCCAACAAAAATCTAGCTATTGTTTGTAACTCAATTGTTTGTAATTGAAATTGCTTTTCTCGAATAAAAAAACTATACATTTAAGCACAGACAAGATGTTATTACCATTCGTACTACCTATGAGCAGATCGGTCTAACAATGTTATTTACATTTTTCACGTATAAATGAAATTATTATTTTTTCTTTTGATGTATACATGTTTAAGGTTATTAACGAATATCAAAAGAATACGCCTATTGTACCATTATAATATTTACCTTTTATTAAAAAACTAGCCACCCGCCCCTGCTTCGCACGGGTATAAAATATACATTTAAACCTTCCTCTTTAGTCACTTTATCTGTTAAAAAAACCGCATCAAAATCATTTTAAAGATATTAGCATAAAAATGAACATAGGGACAGAGGAAGCAACTTTGTTTTATAATGTATAGTGATATAAACTTTATATATATTTACTTTTCATAGCATTGATGATAAGAAGCAACCGTTATCCTAAGGGAACACAGACATTACTGGTGCATCGTTATCTTATGGCCAGGATGTTACGATACATGTACAAGTCGAAGTCATTCCCTCCAGAATGCAATACGACAGCAACCACGAGCATTGCAGTGGCAGAAATTACTTTGGTAATGTTTTACCTGTTCATATTTTCTGATAATTTTTTTTCGTATATTGTACTCTGAATTGAAAAACGACAATATCGAACGGGGTAGCAGGATAAAGGAAACTTGTATAGTTTTCAATACAAATTTCAATCATGTGTTGGTCTGGGCTCTTTTGCAGAATATACCATTTGTCTTTCTGCCAGGCAGCTCGTAAAGGTTTCCGTCACTAGCACCGTGACATCCTACTAGGTAGTAGAGTTTCACAGCAATTGATCTCGATTGGGACCACCGCCTTACTTTAATGTTTGGAATTGACGTGTGTAGTTAATTTTTCCCATACAAACTGAACGTGTGGAATGAAGTTTGCCGAGACAGCTAGTAAAAACTAACAAAAATGGAAACTAATGGAAGCCTTGGATACTTGGCAATCCCCAAAATACAATTTCAGTTACTCTGAGAACCATTCAGTTCTTTGATCTCAAAGCTATCCGTCCGTAAAAGGAGAACACTATTTACCACAGTACAAATAATTTAGTTTCCCTATTTACTTAGTCTATCAAAAGCTCTAAGACTTATTCAGTTAATAGCAAGCAATGCAGGGCAAAAGCAACTCCCTAGTTTCTTAGAAAGGTAAAGGTCAAATGGTTACCGTCAAATTGGTCTTGTTTCTTTTGTCACTGACATCAATTTTAATTTATTTGCAACATCAGGAATAGTTTTTTATACATATAATAAAACTGGTGTCGAAAGAATACTGAAGATTGAAGACACATACATATTGTATATCTGCGTACCAACTCCTTTATGATTACGATCGTTAAGATTGAAAATCGCCTCTGTGGTCTAGCGGTTCAGTTGTTGGACTTGACTGCATGAGGTCCAGGGTTCGAATCCCGGGTCGGGCAACAAAAAGAAAATTGGGTTTTTCCAATTTTCTAATGAAAAAAAAAAATATTGCTCGGGATTGGAAATGTGCCCGGTTGGCGATAGGCTTGCCACCTATCACATTGTGGGACTTAGTATCTTCGGCTAGTCGTGGGTGCCCTGGTTGTGCCTCTGCCTACCCTTTCGGGGATACGGGCGTGAAGATACTTTTTTTTTTTTTTAAGATTGAAAATATTATCGCCACTGTGGTTTAGTGGTCCAGGTGTTCAAGTTGACTGCATAAGGTTCTGGGTTCAATTTCCGGGTTGGGGAACAAAAAAAAAATTGGCTTTCACAAATTTTCTCAAAAAAAAAAATTGCTCGGGATCGGATATGTACCGGGTTGGCGATATGTTTGCCAGCTATCAAATTGAGGGACTTAGTGTCTTCGGCTAGTCGTGGGTGCCCTGGTTGTGCCTCTGCCTACCTCTTCTGAGATATTTGCATGAAGATGCTTGCTTTTTACAACCTCCTAAATGGACTGCAGAAAACATTTTTAGTACTTAAACTTTGTCAGACTGGCTGAGCGACGACACGATTCAAGTACTTCAGGTTCCAAGTACATAAGTAAGTAAAGTTGACATTTTTCACTTTTGATCGTGTTTACTGAAGGGGTTCACGTGAGAGGGGGATAAAAGGCGAAATGTTAATTTCTGTAAAACTAATTAATTATAGCCTAGTCCGATTTTATTACTTCCTTTATGTTTATGATTTACAGGCTATCCCGTATTTTTTCAATTCGTTAGTTATGTAACTTAGAAATTACCGATTTAACAAAACACAATTTAAAGTTTCAAATAACAAACTTCCGGATGTAGAGGAAAGTTTTAATCTATACATCACCTGAAGTTGATGTTCGAACTTGTTTATAAATTCCAACCATACCAATATTATGAATGCGAAAGTTCGTCTCTCCGTTGCGATTTATGTTTACTTACTAATTTTATGCGTTTGCTGTGGAAAGTCGAGCACCAGGTCTAGTTAATGACTAGCTATAATTAGAACTATACAATTATAAGTCATCTATACAATGTATGCATACAAGCTATACAATGTATGTATACAATATATACAATGTACAATACTTCAACTAGACAAATGACTGGTAGAAATTTACGATAACTTACGCGGATTGGCTGTATCGTTCTTGATTTTTATGCCAAAATAACGTGAGTGTCGCCACCGACATATTCTAATTTCAGGTTAATATAGCCGATAAAATTACTGCCCCGATCGGCTTAAAATCAAAGCTTCAGGTTGGCAACACAAGGGCATGTAGGTGGTGCGGGCCTACGACATTTCTTACCATCTTTTAAACCGTCCTTTTGTTTTTAAGTAAAAAACTGTCTTTATTTTCCATGAAATTGTTCTTATGGAAAATAAAAAACAGTTTTTTGTCCTACGGGAACCCACTTAGTATATGATAGATAACTTATTTTTTGAAGTAGTTTTCCGTAAGTGATCTTAAACTATTAAGATTATATGTAACTTACAAATATCATTAGCTAACTTATAAAACTTTCGTCTTAGTTCGGATTGTTTCGAAGACAGCTTTCAACAAATAGAAAGTACAATCAACACTTCACTACAACTCTTGACAACAACCAAATTTGTCCGTCTGTTTCGATTACCTAACTTTAATGAATTTTTGGATTAGAAACGTTTTAAGCTTGTTGAAAGTCCATCGAAACTTAAGTTTACCGATTCACTTCTTATCTGTACGATTTATTTGAGCGATAGAGCAATTTGTAGGATTTGAGGAGATTTATTAACAAGCGATACCCAATAAATTTATTTTATTCACTTTTAAATTTTGTATCTGACTCTGTATATTTTTACTCTATCTATTTCTACTGCATTACTAATCTATTCCAAATATGTTTTCTCTTTTGAAAGTAAACGTCTATGTGTTTATAAACTACCAACAGACTTAGCAAATTTCGTACCAATTTACATTAACAACTATTAACAATTTGTATGCGGGAAAAAAAAATGATTTTCCTGCTTTCTCTGCAAATCTTCTGTTTTTTTCTTAATAGTATATTTCTCTTCACGATAATTAACAGGAAAAAAATATAATTAGCAAAATTGAATCAAACTTTTACGCCTAATTCGGTTACCAAGGGAAACGGGGATTCATTTCTATAATTAAGATGAAAATAAAACGGTATGTAAGTGAGTCATAGTAAAACCACCCTCCATAAATAAAATTTTGTCACATGTCTTTGACGGGAACTCTCCTTCCGCGTATATAAAGGAGGAGATAATAGATATTTAAAATAAAAAAAATGATAATACGAGGAGTATTATATATTTACCCTACTTCCTACGATATTGATCGTCCCAGCTTCGGGGAAAGAATGTTGTCAGGAAGAAACAAATTATTGCGAGAATTTCTCCTGCGGCGGAGAATATTAAATTCTTACTGTTCTATTGCTTCTGTTGGATCTATTTGTTTCCTGTCAAAGCAAATTTTCAATTCGATCTCAAAAAAACATTAACATTTTACACAAGTTGAATCTAGTCCCAAAATGAGCTAATCTTCATGGATTATGGGTCAACTGTACTAATACATACAAATATATCAATAGACAACGAAATAAGTTTGATAATCACTCAGATTCTATAATAATCTAGATGTTCATTTGTCAAACGCCTGTCTCCATGTGGAACCGACCTCCGAACTTCGCGGTTAGTCAGTGGCATTACGCGTGAATGCCTTTACAAATATCAGTAGTATCACTCTTGAATTTCGATTTCTAGAAAGTTGAAAATCAGAATGAATACCTCTGTCATTTTAAATTGCCTTGAATACAGTATTATCGGATAAATAATATATGATTATGATTTCCGAAAATTCAACACAACCGATAAAATATATATATTTTTTGTTTTTTTTTTACAACAAAATGTTATTACTTATTACGTCTTTAGTATTGTATTCAAAACTACTCAAAATGCTATATTTGATTACAATTTCTAATTCCCATGAAATCGAGATTCAATAGTGATTCTAGTAGCCCTACAGGGATATTTCGAGTACTTAATTTGCACACCTACTAATACTACAATTGTAGTGTTTAGATCTTTAGTTTGTATCGTCGAAACTTAGCGTGATTTCGTAATAACGATTAATTAAAGTCTACTACACTGTTATACTTTCGGCTTATTTTAAATATTTTTTTCCCTAACAGTATCGCCAAATCTCAAGGCCTCATTAAAATTATTAAGAGTGTCGATAAAATTTGCAAATGTTGATGTTTATTTATATCTAAAATGTTAAAAGTAAATAATATCACAATTTTCATGAACTTTTGTATTTTTCAAATTTCGTTAAAGTATTTTTGTGTAAGTATTTTTTGGGGGTGTAAGGGGTCCCACCTTCAATCTTCGGGACCCAAGCCAACCTCACCTGCTCGTGGTGCACCCTGCTAATAACAGACGAGGCTCTGGCGACCCGCCAACAC